>RJWJ010027262.1:0-22321 GCA_004363605.1 Indri indri
GAAGAGGGATGTGGCCAAGAACCACCGATGGAACCCTAACACCCGATGAGTGAGTGTTCTTCGTGCCAAATGCTGCTGACGCATCCCTTGATGCTGCTATAAATCTCTTTCCACAGGACACTTCCATGAGAAACACAACTGCTAACCCAGAACAACACACAGCCACGCAAGCACGGAATTCCAGCTCTACCTTCCCTGCGTGGACGCGATTCAGAGACCCACTCGCACACGGCGGCGCGCCGGCCGCAGGGGCGCCTGGGAGTCCTGGGGCGGGGCGTGGGGGCTCACCTCTCTGTCCATACTCTCTAAATCCTCCTTACACAGGGTGTACAGCGGCATCGTCTCTGACATACTGGGCTGTCGCCTCCTCCTAGAAGGGCCAGGCTGCTCTCCATCTCGAGCCTCGGGCAGCTCCTCACCAAACATCTGCTGCTGATGTGGCTGAACAGCTCTGAAATGAATTTTATAGGTGCCACATGAGGAAAAGCAGTTGGAATTGCACTTTTCAGACTGAATCAGATTCCTGACTCTAGGACTAGGTAAACAAACCAACATACACCCTCAGAGAATATTTCGGTTATGCAGAAACACGACGTTCCGTCGCCAGTGCCGGCTCGCTGCACTTCATCAGCGTTTAGTTACCGCGTCAAGTGTCCACTAGCTGGGCCGGGATGTGACAAGCCCTGCTGGTGCTCACTCCTGCTGCAAGATGACACCTCCCTTCTGTTACCAACAAACCACCGCTGCCCACAGAGCACCTGCCCAGCTCTACTCAGCCCTAACAAAGCTCGAACTGTGAAGGGAGGGGACGGTTCCTAGAAACCACGAGGAAGTGTCATTTAGCCTCAATAAGTCGAGAGAGCTATAAAACATCAAACAAACAAAGCAACATTTATATCCTATCCCAGCTACAAAAACACACACAAAAATGTAATGGTGAATTTATGAAACACACGTCAAAAGGCTGGCATTAAAATCATTTGTTCATAAAGAATAGGAAAAGATAATTTAGCATCATGTTTGTACAGCTTTATTATAATTTAGCATCATATTTGTACAGATTTATAATTTAGCATGATGCTTGTACAGCTTTACTAACTATTGAGTATTACTTCGATAAATCAACCAGCAAAGACCAATCTTCTGTTTCAAGGACAGTTATGTTACACCTATTATTATACTGTACTAAAATCACACTTCTGTTTGAAATGGTTTCTTTCCTCTGTATACCCCTAGCTACACAGGATCTAGATGGGTCAGGTCCTGTAGAATATATGTTTCTGTACGCTATGACCATCAGGATCTGGGGCAAATCTTTGTGCAAACTGCGGCGTGTCCTCCCGCGGCTGTGCCGAGGGCGAATCTTCCCAGGGGGACGACAGCCTGAGGCCAGGAGGTCTCAAGGCTGACAGGACCACAGCTTCCCTCATGACAGACACTGAAGAGAGGGGATAAAACCTTATTATTGTGAAGAAAAATCGGGGTATTAAGTCAAAGTCACAAAATTAAAAAGAAGCTACTGTATTAGGCGAACCCAATATTATTTCATGGAGGTTAGATTTCCTGCACAGAAATCTCAACAATACTGACAGCTCATTGGAAGTTAAGATGTCATAACCCACCCCCACCCCCAGCGCCCGCCAGCCTCGCTGACGCCACGCCACGCCACACCAACTCACGCAGCTCCAGCTGTGAACACAGGAAAATTGAAGAAAGGGGAAGTATCTCTTTTTACCAAAAACACATATATTATGGTCTCCCTTCAGAAAAGTTGTTCTTAATAGTTTTAACCAAAAATGAAAAGTAATCACAAGAATGTCCTCTCTGCTGGGAGCTGATGGGAGGGAAAGGAGTGTTCAGTCTTCAGTGGAGAACGGGCCCTCGAAAACGCGTTTGGGCCTGTGGCAGCAGGAGAGTGCTTTGGGGTGCTGGCCACCAGGTGGGTAAGTGCACCTCCCCCCTCCCCGCCAAAATCAAATTTCCCTTCAACTTGTAAGATGGTTTGGACCAGTCGCCAAATCCAGGGCTCTCCAAGACCCCTCAGGGCATGTGCAGAATCTCCCTCCTACGATGACACACAGGGGCCAGAGCCTCTGTGCGTTTCCACCAAAACAAGACATAATACACACTGACTGCTCAGCCAGAGACAACGGCAAATATGTAAAACAAAGTCACACCCTTCTCATTAGGGTTCTTTTCAATTTGGAAAATAGTTATTTTTATTTAAAAAAAAGTTAATAATATCCACATGCAATAGCTGAATACAGTCAGCTCTCGACTCAGCAGGGACCTGGTCCAGGAGCCCCTCAGATGATACCACAGTCCACCCGCACCTGAGTGCCGCAGTCTGCCCTGCACACGTGCAGATCTCACGTCTTATCCGTGGATAGTGGACACACGCAGTTTAAACCTGCGTCGTTAAACCTACATTATTATTTCAAGATGAATTAACAAATGAACATTCAAAAAATCTCTTGGACAGTAACACTCCATGCCAGCCAACACACACTTGGGGTCTCAGAGGTCGGCGGCCACATGGGGAGCCTGACGCCCACCGCACAGGCAGGCACGCGGCGGTGACGCCAGCTCTGTGCTGGAGTGGTGTCAGAGAAAGTCGGTCGAGACAGAGTCTCCTGATGTGATGTGAAAGCGTCCGGGTTCCGTCAAAAATCACATCCTACCAAGACCCGGGAAGGCTCCGACTGCGCGGATGGAGGTAGCCGAGGCCAACCCGAGCGGGCGGAGACGCCCAAACTTGCCACCAGCAACTACAACGTAGAAACGATGGAAAACACGAAGCCTCAGCAAAGAAATGGAGACATGGAGAAGAACCAAAGGGAAATCTTAGAACTGAAAAACATAAAAGCTAAAACAAAGAAGTGCAGTGATGGTTTCCACAGCAAAACCCAGGAGACAAAGGAAAAATAAAGTCAGTAATGATCTAACAGAAATCACCACATCTCAACAACAGAGAGAAGATGGTCAGAAAAAGGAAAAATGAACGTGGCCTCAGGGACGTGAGAGACAGCAGGAGACGCCACGCCCGCGTCTCTGGAGTCTCACGAGAGGCAGAGGCGACCCTCCAGAATAATCGCTGGAAACGTCCCAAATTTGGCAAAAGACAAACCTTTCAATTTGAGAAGCCAAGTGAAACCCAAACACGGTAAACCCCCAAATCCACACCAAGACACATCCTAAACTTCTGATTAAAGATGAAGAGAAAACCCTGATCGCATCAAGAGAGAAAAGACACCTTCCCTACAGGGAAATGATTCCAATGACAGCAGCTCTCTCATCAAAAACCATGGAGCTCAGAAAGAAGCGGGACACTTTTCAGGCACTAAAGAGAAAAGAACTATCAACCCAGAGCCTACCCAGCAAAAATATCCTCAGAAATGAAGGGACCCAAGACACTCGGCCAGCAGCAGATCCACCCCGGGTGCAAGGGGCTCGACCGCAGGGGGAATAAAATGTCTGGAAGGGGCCCTTCTGTTAGGAAAGAAGCGAGAATACAGGAAAATACAATGGATTTTCCTTCTCCTCTTGAGTTTTCTAAATTATGTTTCATTGTTGAAGCAAAAATGATAAGAAATATACCCAAAGCAAGCAGAAAGAAGATAAAGGTAAGAAATTAATGAAGTTTAAAACAAAGAAAAAATATCAATGAAATAGATAACTTTGAAAAAAATCAATAAAGTTGACAAACCTCTAGCAAGATGGACACAGAAAAAACAGAAGAAACAAGTCACCGACATGAGGAATGAAGGAGGCCCGCAGACAGACAGCGAGGACAAGGGGATACGACACACCCCACGCCGCCCAGGGAGGGGGCTGGACGAAGACAGCACAGAAGACAAGCACTGGAGACCCACAGTCAACATAAGGAAACATACTTCACAAAAATGTATGAAAATCATTACACGCCATGAACGCATGAGCTGTATTTAGGGGTTGGCAAGGTTGTTTCAATGTTCAAAAACCAATGTAATCCACCATATATTAACAGGTTAAAGAAGAAAAATCCCATGATCATATCAATAAACACACATAAAGCATTTAAAAATTCAACACCCACTGGTGAGAAAAACTCACAGAAAACAGGAATAGAAGGGACCTTCCTCAACTTGATAAAGACCATCACAAAGGACCTACAGCTGACATCACACTTAGAGATGGAAGACAACGCTTTTGCTCCAAGACTAAGGAAAAGGCAAAAATGTCCATAGATCAAAGAAACAGACAGCCCAGAAACAGACCCACATGCACGGCTCTGGCTGCTTTCTGGCAGCGTTGCAGGAGGTTGGGGGTGGGAACACGGCAGGTTCCACACAAGGGGCTGGAGCCGGAAAATGGACCTCAGCCCAAGCCTCAGATCCTGTGCCAAGATTAACCAAACACGGATCGCAAAGTATTAAATGTAAAACTATAAAACTTTTAGAATAATGCAGAAGAGAAAATCTCCAGGATCTAGGACTAGATTGACAGTCAACAGATTTCACACCAAAGTACAATTCCTAAAAGAAAAAACTGGTAAATAGAACCTCATGAAAATTAAGAACTTTTGCTTTGCTAAAGATCCTCCTAAGAGGATAAAAAGACAAGGAAGGTACAGATTGGGAGAAAATATGTGCAAGCCACAAACCCAACTAATGACTAGTATCTAAAATATATAAGGAACTCTCAAAATAAAACAGTAAAAACCAAAGAATCCAATCAGAAAATGGGCAGAAAACGCAAGACAGCCATTCTACTGAACAGGATATGCAGATGAAAAATAAACACATGAAAAGATGTTCAACATCATTATTCTTCAAGGACATGCAGATTTAAGTCATCATGAAATCATCACACACCTTTCAGAATGACGAACATAAACACTGACACCACCAACTGGAGCTCTCGTACGCTGCTGCTGAGATGTTCTAGAAAACAGTGCGACAGTTTCCTAGAAAGACTAAACACACACCACATAACTTAGCAATTGTACCCCTGGGCGCATATCCCAGAGAAATAAAAACTTCCCTTACCTGAACTGCATGGGACCAGAAGTGTTCTTGGTTTTGGAATATTTGCATTATACGCATCCACTGACCATCCAAAATCCAAAATGCTACACTGAGCATTTCCCTTGAGCGTCATGTTGGTGCTCAGAAAGTTTTGAATTTGGGGGCACTGTGGATTTTGGATTTTTGGATGACACGCTCAACACCTGCACAAACGTTTACAGGGAAAGCTGGACACGGCTCCAGCGTGCTTGCCGGGGTGAATGGTTAAGCAACGATGACTCATCCACACACCAGGGACGACTGCTCAGAGGTAAAAAGCAAGCAGGTGCTGACACAGCAGCCTGGCTGACCCTCGGGGGATGGTGCTGAGTGAAGAGCCAACTCCAGAAAGTTCCGCTGTCTGTGGCCCCACGTTTACCTTGTCTTAACTGCAGGGACAGAGAACAGGCTGGTGGCTGCTGGGGGACAGGGAGGAGGTGGTCAGGATGGGAGTGGGCGTGGCAGGAGTGCAGGGTGCTCTGCTCTGCTCCCTCGCGGGGTGCTGTGTCTGGGAGTGGGGGTGTCAGGCTGGGCTGCAGTTTTGCAGCTTTTACCAGTTGGGGACACTGGGTACAGGGACCAAGGATCTATTTGTATTACTTCTTCAATTGCAGGTAAATCTACAAAGATCTCAGAAAGTTTAATCAGAAACATCACATGTTCACAAGTGCCCTGGCGGGACGCGCATTCTGACTGGCGAGGGTGTGGGCCATGTGCCCCCTCCGGCACTGGTCCCTCCACGGGGAATGCCATGCCTCGGGATCTCGCACACTCTCGCCAAGGCTCCCCCTGCCAGCATCGCCTCAGGAAGCCGCAGGGTGGGAGGAGCGGCCTCCTCTGCGTGGCTGAGGGGACCACGCCTCTCCAGGGCTGGGACACACTGAGTCAGGGCCATGGCTGGACTGCCCCGCCAACCAGTAGCGTTCTCAGCCTGCGCACGGGCGTCTAGGAGACCGCAGCCTCGCCCCGCGCATCGCTTCCTGACCCACGCGGACGACGCGGGAGACTCCCACACACCTGTCCACCTGAGCAGCGCCCTGGCCCAGAACCACAAGCACCAAAGCAGGAACAAGCAAAAACTTACACCTTCCACCTCAGGGGAGGAAGACGTGGAGATGGAGACGCAGCCCTAACTGCCACTGGCCGCCACGTGCCCTGCCACAATGGGGTCCGCACGGGGTTATGCAGAGAATGGGTTGCGCCACCATCCGTGGCGGGGGCGGGGCTGCTCTGCAGCATCCCAGCAGGGAGGCAGGCGCCCGGGACAGACGAGGTGTGCGCCGTCCAGGCAAGGGCAGCAGGTGGCCTCTGCCATGCAGGGGGCTGCAGGGGCCCTGAGGCACACAGGGAACGGGCTGCTGTCCCGTCGGATGTGGGGAGTGGCTACTGGAGACCCCTCGGGACAACCTGTACCCTACGGTACCCATGTTCACGTGTGGAGACGTGCATGAGACACGGATGTGTTCAGTGTGTGAGATGGGCAGGTACAACATGACTCGAATGGGGAAAGGTTCTGGGTTTAAATTAAAAGGGAGCATCTCACACTCTGCCACCAAGACGCAACACGTTGGATCTCACCCAGCAAAGAAAAGGTAAAGTCCATTTACTGAGTTACAGCAGGACTGGACCACACACGTGACCAATCCAGGGCTAGCTCCTCATCACGGCACGGAAACCCCTCTGGGGACATCAGTCTGGTCCCCACAGGTTTCTGTCCCTCGGGTATTTGGAGCTATGTTTAGACGGGGAGAGGAGGAGACCAAAACAGGGATTCCTTTTTTCTTACAAAGTCGGTCATTTCATCAATCTTGAAAACAGAACCATTAATATCAACGAGCAGTACCAACACTTATTAATTTCAGGAGAACACATAGTTTCCTATATATTCAAGTGAGGAGAGAAATGAAGTGTGATTAATTCAATGTGACAAAGGTTGTTTAGGTACCTCTGAGGTAAACAAGACCAGCACAATATGCTGGTTTGCATACAGCAGTGACACCTTCCACCACAAAATTTATATTGTTAATACAGTTTAACAAATCTTATTAATGTCCTTTGGAAACCTAAATGGGCTGGTAACAACTTAAGAAAATTAATATTTTGGTGCAAATCACACTTCCAGATTAAAAAGAAAAGGCAATTCATCCAGTCCACTCATCAGAATGAACTGCAGCCTGGGAGGTGTGTTCACCTTGAGAACGCAGGCCCAGGGAGGCATCACTTGAAACCAAACCACTGCTGTTCACATAAATTATGCACATTTCAGAACAGATACATGGTTATCTATTGCCATATTGTTAGTGTTATTCAAGTAAAAGAGTGTTCAACTTTATTCAAGTTCAGCTTGCCATCTGCACGGTCTGTTTTCAGATAACAATTACTTCTTTTCATGTATCTGAGAAAGTCCTAGTCTGCAGACACTCCAAGCAAGTCTAAATAATTCAAAAACCAATTTTGTGTCTAATTTTTAACACTTCCATATAGTTTAACACAATACGCTTTTGTTCTCTCTATTTAAGAAAAAATAAGTGAAAGGTTTGTGATTTTATTTTCAATAGTATGCAAAGCAGATTCTAAAAAATAGGTATTGCTCATGTAGCTATCAGCACACACTGACTTTGTGGCTACTTTAAATTACGCAACCATTATTGTAAAACTGCAGCTCAGAAACTAAATTTCTCAGCTGCGTCGCTTTAATGCCAAGAGCTGTCATGTTTCCACTAATTCAAATTTTATCATACTAGGAAATACAACCTACACCACACTAATCTGGATCACATAACCATTAAGACGTGAATGAAATGCAATCGTCTGCAAAGTGAAAATCTCTAGTTACTGACAGTATAAGCCTATTCTTCATATTTCCTCAGTAAGTTGTCCAGTGAGGTTTGTCAACACGGCTGGAAGGCTGGAATTAATTAAGTCAAACGAAGAAATACACTAGCACTGCAGGATGAAGCCCTAGCCTTCTGGAAAGATGTTTGGTAGCTGCCTTGCACAGATCTCGCTGATAAACATGCTTCTCCCTGACCCACGAGGGCTGCATACTCAAGGCCACAGTCTCGACCGCGCCAGGACAGACCCAGATGCATGAAGGGTCTGGAAGAGAGAACTTCTTTCCATCACCTGTAAACAGCTGTTTCTAGCTCAGCATTCCAGGTTCTAGCAGAGTAAGTAGAATGCGCCTGAACTTGTTAAGTCTCTCAGAAGCCACAGTTCCTGGGGCCTGAGCCAGGTGTGAGCAGCGGTCCTACCCTGCCAGGTATGCCCCTGACGCCTGCTGAGCTGGTGGAGGAGCCTCCCCTCCAGGACTCCGCTGCCTGAGACAAGTGCCCCTGCTGACCACAGAGCTCACCACATCCGGTTCTGACGGCGCTTCTGGCACCAGCACCTGCCGCCACACTGGCCTCTGCCCCGCCCTGGCTCATTCTCCGCCTGCCTCTCCCCAGAGTGCCGAGTCCTCGCTTCACCTCTGCAAGCTAACCCTCCTGCCCCGTCCCAGCGGCACCTGGGCAGCTCCCAGCGTCCGACGCCTTCTGCACATGCCGGCCCCATGGCAGCTCCACAGGGGCCACTCTCCCCTCGACGTGGAATCCCTGCCGAGACCCAGCACTGGGGCCTTTTCAGGGGCACAGGCGTGGGCGGCTCTTCCAGCACAAGAAACCTCGGCCAAGGCAGACCAAGCTGTGAGTCGCTCCCTCGAGGTGAGGACGCAGCCTCGGGGACTGCCGCATGCTCCGCATCCCAGGGCACCCCGCTGGCCCCACGTCACACCAGAACCACCAGCCTGTCTCCCACCGCTGGTGCTTTGGTTGTGCCCGTGTAGGACACACACACAGACTGCTGGGGGCTGATGCTCCTTACGCGGCTGATCAGTCATTTTGAGCCAGCACCACGTACTTCTAACCCTATTTCTTAGCAGTTGTGGCTACAGGACTTTGTCAGAAGTTTCGTTGAATCTTCTAATCCTAATCCTGTCCTCCCAGGCCCAGCTGTGTCCATTATACAGAAACACGCCCAGGTTCAGTCACCTGGGCATCCCGGGTAACCTGCTGGCTCCACAGTGAGTTCACCTCCCACGCTGCTGTATTTGCTGCTGGTCACATGACATCTGCCCCCATGCATGTGCTGGCCAGGGTGCCAGGTGGCATCCTGTGCACAGCTCAGAGCCCCAGCACCAGGGCCCATTCTAACGCGACATCTGCCTGGAAACCTTGTCTTCAGGGTGCACATGGGAATTTGCAAAATCAGGGTGGCTTCACTTACCCTGAGGCTGCTGGCGGCAGAACCTGCACCCAGACACCCCCTTCTCTGGCCGTGCCCACCCTCCTCCTGGAGCCAGCCCACTGCACCCTGTCCTGCTTACGTTCCAATGCAGGACACCTAGGGGAAAAGGAGGATCTCACCACCATAAAGAACACCCCAGCAACAGAAAATGTAACCACCTGGTAACAAGCAGAGTCCACCATGAACAACCCAAAATCTGCACACATTACAATTTTAACAAAGAGGACAACAGGGCTGGATTTTTGAAAACCAACCACCTCTGAAGTACTTCGGGGCAGTAAAACATACACGCAGTGCCACAAACCCACATGCAGCGCGCCCACAGCATAACCCGAACCGGAGTCACTCTAGATACAGAGGCCTTCCGTCCCCATCACGCCCGCCACAAATGCAGGCAGCGCACTGCTTGCTTCCACCCCGCCTCCCAGTCACCAGCCGCTCGTTCAGCAGCTGCCTGACGTGCTCACGCTTTAAAAAATGGGTAGAATTTACTGAAGATAATGTGAGATCCCCCAAAATTTTAAAATAGGGCAGCAGGGTTCTGAATAAATCCACTGTGAGGAACATTCCAGGAACAAGTTTACGGAGAATGCTACACAGAGCTCAGCCCAAAAGACTGTTTATAAATGTCTGAGCCAAAGATGTTCGCTGCAAAGAAAAACACCTAACTTTCCACATCGCTCCAAAAGGGTGAAGCTCCTGAACCTTGGGACACTCCAGGCCACGTCCCCCACGTTAGTGGCCAACATCGTCCTCATGGTGTTTCTGAAACTTACAGCAAACACTTCCTAGAAGGGGAGGCACAGCAACGCCAGGCCTGGATGGGGGAGCGGTCGGGCACAGAGGGAGCTCACTGCCGTGAACCACGGGCAGACCCCCCCACACAGAGCCCCCCCACCCCCAGGACAGCCAAAAATCAACGCAAAACGAAATAGGCTCTCTCCAGCTGCCAGTGTGAACAGCCGCACAGACGTGTCAGAGACATGCCATCCACATGCACACATGCGTGTACATGACATGCTGACGTGCCCCACTAGGCAGAAGGCGACCGCAACAGATTCTTGGCAAAATCACTGATCCCGCCTATTACAGTTAAAACCATACTTGGCCTTGAACTCAGTGACCCACTTTTGGAAAGTCACTCCAAAGGGAAACCAGCAGCAGCCACAGATCGTAATTCGACTGTGCAGATGGACAAACACCACGTTGCTGGGAGATGTTTAATTAGTGACAATGCTTTTAGTTACCAATGACAAAGCAGCGAGTAACCCAAAGCCTGACTCGAACTGGCATCTCAGGCACATGCTGGCTCCTGCTGGGAGCCCCCGAGGCAGGCGGGCTTCAGGCTGAGCTCCCAGGAGGGCGACATTATGCCGGGGCCTTGGTGTTGACCCCTCTGCCTGCTGGGTCCGGCTCCGTTCCAAGGCCGGCCATGGAACTGTCCACATCGAGAGAGAGGGAAGCCACGATCTCTAACAAATGTCCTGGGCAGACCTCTCAAGTGTCCCTGAGGCTGGAGGACGGCAGAGGCACGGACATGGGTCTCAGTCACTGCCCATCCCAAAACCCCCTCGAGGAGAACCGCGCTGAGCCGCTCAGGCCTGGCACTACAGGTGGAATGAAGGCTACTCCGGTTTCTGCTCTGCTAACTGTGTGGGGCGACTGCTGGGAGGGTCGGGGGCTCTCAGAAAAGCAGGGGAAATGGATGCCTGATCACACATGTATCACGGGAATTTCAAAGCAATGACCACTGTAGGAAAAAACAGCCAAATAGTCCTCATTTAAATCTTCAGAACGGTCCTACAGCCGCGTACAAGGTGGCCTGCAGGGGACACGCCCTCGGGCTGAGGGCTCACTTCGAGTCCATGCAGACGAGCGAGAAAAAGGTCGGCTCAGGAGGTCCCCTCACCGGCACAGACCTCGACCTCTCTCAGGCAGCGCCGATCCTGACTCCCTAAGACTCTGGCCCAGTGCGGTTTCTCCTCCTCATGTGCCCATTCAGAAAGCGCCACTGCCGCCACTTCCCGAGTCTCCTCTGAGCACGTGAACACGTGGAAGGGCAGCCAGGGACAGCCGTGCATGACCACTGGAGGGTCTGCAGGGAGCATATTCAGAGGGTGGAACAGGGAGGGGTCAGAACTGACCCCGCATGGCCCATTCTCTGCTGAGCACCCAGGACACGTAACCAACCAGGGCGGATCCTGTCCACAAATGAGGCAGCCTGTGCGGGATGTTTTAGAGGTTAATTCGGGAGGTTTCTGTTCCAGTTCTGGGACCTAAGACAGGACAGAAGAACAAACAAAAAGCCCAGGAGTGTAAGTGGGAAGGTATTTCCCTGAATCAGGAATCAGTCCTCAGCCAGGCCACCCAACGGACTCAACAGCCTCTACCGTCACCTGTCCTCACTGCAGGTACCTGACACCATCCCTTAACAGGACTAGTACAATGAACTCAAAAAACCCCGGGCGCCAGCTCTTGCTAACAAAGGACAGCTCTGAGGTGCTGCGATATACCTGAAAGAGGATGGCTCCCCGTGGACAGGCAGGGTGCCAGGGGGCGGGGGCTGGGGGCCCTGGGCACCTGTCCTGACGAGCTTCCCGGTGCTGGAGTCGTAGACCCGAACCTCCGGGCCTGGCGGGGCCTTGGGGTGCACAGGCATCGGGTGGAACAGCGTGGCCGGGAGCACGCCCTCCCTGTCAGGAAAGGCCGCGGGGCTGCTGTCCCTGTTGAGCAAGAGAACAAGGGCCATGAACGTGGTGCTGGCCCCGGTGGGCACAGGGTCGATCGCCCAGCAGGCACCACCCTTGGTCCCTAAGCTCACCCAGGTGGAAGACGTGCAATTCTTAAATTCTAGAACCCAAAAGCGTGCGAGAGTTACACAGTGCCCAACCCTGTAGAGAAATGATGGTCTTGCTGTCAGGAGCTGAAGGGCGCAATCCCAGGACCAGACTGTTGTCGATCCGTACCCTCAAGATGCTCTGAGGCCCGCTGCAGAACTTCACCTAGATGCAACACTCAGATTTCTGACACAGAACAGTCCTCTCTCAACAGCACATTCGTGTTCCTGCCGCTTCCCCCAGTATGCCGACTCTCGCTGTGAGCACGTAAAGACGGGGACCCCGTTTCTCCCTGTGCCACCACCTCTGAGTGTTGCATATGGTTTTGCAAACCTGCCCCAAGGCTCTCGACTGACCATGGCTTTTCTGTGGTCGACCGCTTTTCCTGGCGCCGTCCTAAGACCTAGCCTACCCTTTAGGGTAACTCCTGTAACTACTCCCCAGCGTAGAGAAATGTAACCCCCCTAAGATCCACTATTAAACACCACACCACACTCAGAGAAAAAGCAATGCCCGTTCTTTTCTCAGGTGTGACTGGTCACGTGAGCTCCTGAAGCTCACCTGTGGGCCCACAGGGTCTGGGGAGCAGGGGGTGGGGCCCTTGTCAGGGGAGGTGGGCTGACCGGGACGGAGATGCAGAGGCCCCCGCAGGTCCCAGGGAAACACCCAGCAGCGGAGTTCCCTCCCCGCCTCTGCAGAGCCTTGGTCTCCCGCCCGCGAATCTGGGCAAGGGGCGAGGGCCTCCAGCGGTACCTCTGTGCTCGGGCGTCGTCCTCCCTGAGTGGGAAGAGCTGCTCCTCCACCTTGTCCCAGCGCTCCAGGCAGCTCCACAGCCAGTCGGGGCTGACCACGTGCAGGTGCCCACACCCCTGCGCCTGCAGGACCTTCTCCGTGCCTGTGGGGAAACCGCGTTCGTCAGGTCATCCCTGCAGCTGCTGGGCTTTGGAAGTGCAGAGCGGCTGGCATCGCATGGGGGAAGGAGCCTCCGCAGGGGCAGCCTCTGCATGTACCAGCTGCTCCGAAAGCCCACAGGTTCTGCCGCCAGGGCCTCCGGGGCCTGGACCCTGGCCTGCAACCCTCTCCCTTCCCACTCCGCAGCCACTGCCCCACAGGGCCACCCTCTCTCAGGACCCTAGGCTCTGCCCGACCCCACTCCCATACCCCGGAACACGTGTTCTACCACACGCTGGGCAACGGCGGCCATCGACCTGCCCCGTCCTCTGCCCTCCCCAGGCCCCCAAGCTCCTGCGGACCTTGCTCCCCACCCCGCTGGCTCCAGGGGCTGCTTCACCCACTGATCCTGCACCTCCTGCGGCCTCTCCAGCCGTGACCGTAACACGCACAGGCGGTGCAGGCTTCATGGTACCCCTGCAGACGCCCAAGGCCACTGAGACCTGGTTTGAGCCTGAATCCTGGACCCAACACAGCAGCTGACCACAGGCCGGGGCAGGGCCCCCGACACCCCACAGCACAGAACTAGGTGTCCCTCAGTCTCAGTGACTGCGTGGACAGCAGTCCCGGAAGGACCTCAGACCACACCACCTTCCTCCCCAGCGGACTCTCAGCTCCTCCACGAGCCCTTCAAGGCCCCAAACCCAGCTCCACCCCCAAGACCGCACCACCCCACTCAGCCACACCATTCTCAGGGCTGAGCAGGTGAGGGGCACCCAGCACAGTGTGGGACAAGACCCCGCAACCAAGTCCCTCTTGCTGTGTCCTTGGGAGAGCCACTTCTCCTCCCAGTGGCCAGGAGCCCCAGTGCTCAGGAAGGGGGACCTCCCTGCCTCTGGGAGGTGTGGGGGTGGTGCTCTCTTGGGACATAAGGTTTCTCGGGGACACGTGAACAGCCTGCCTCTGCCATCTCAGCATCCTACGCTGAAAGGCACCTCCCACTCACCCTTTACTCAACGCAGCGTGGACGTGTGTGTCGACATGACCTGGCCCATCCCGGAACCACCGAGTTGAGTATAACCCATGCCAACCTTTGTAGAGCCGGGCAGGGATCAGCTGAGCCCCCGAGGCCACCCTGAGCCCTGCAGGCAGCTCCAAGTATTTGGAAGCCCTGACTCAGTCGATGGAGGTCATGAGAGAAACAGTGATTTGATGAGCAGCCTAAAGTGATTCCCGCAGTGTTCACTTGGGAAAAAGCAAATTGCTCATGAGGAGCATTTTCAAAACGTAATCAGATGTATGTTTTCTTTAAGCAGTGAGTACAATGAGCATTCCTTCAAGACCTCCCCAACCATAAGGGCCCCGTCTCACTCGGCCCCAGCCCCAGCTGTGCCCCAGGCGGACTTTACCGCAAGGAGCAGCCACCCCTCACACCCACTCTCCAACAACAGAAACTGTCCCGTGTGTGCTTTGGGTGAAAACCTGCGCTTGTTTTCTGGCACGGAGAGCTGGTCAGTCTCCCAGCCCGACTGCTGCACCTGCCTCCCGACTTCTCCGTTGCACCCCAGCTTGATTCCTTGCTCTCCAGCTCAGCCACGACTTCCACTCCTGGGAGAAGGTCCTGACTGCACACGGAGCACACACCCGCCACAGCGCTGGGCGTGACACACGCACTCAGGCGAACATAAGACGCTCGAATTGGAATTTCACCAAAATAGTTATTACTCTGTTCTTAAAAGGTAATGGCTCTGGCAAATGGTCCTGAAGGTTCAGTGAGTAACGGAAAGCCACGGTGACTTTGCAGAGTGACTATGACAGGCCCCACAGCCTCCCCTACCTCGCCGGAGCACCCTGTCCGCCTCTACCGCACCCCCAGGGCCCGGCACACTCACCTGGCCGCGCGGCGATCAGGTGGGTGGCTCTGTCGGGGGCGTCGGGGCTCAGCACCAGCTGGGTGACTATCTTCGCGCCGAGGGCCGTGGCGTGGTAGTGCTCCCGGGTCTTCTCTATCGGGAAGTTTGTGGGGTGCAGCCCGCTAAATATGATGGCGACATCCGCCAACACTTTACTCTTGAGTTCAGGCACGATTTTCCGTATATCTGGAGCTTCCTCGATCTCCTTGTTGAGGTACCTGTCGTATTTGGCGTAATAGTCGGTGTGCACCCGGACCAGGATCTCCTCCAGGTAGATGAGGTGGTCGTCGTCGTCTGTGTCCTCCTCCTCCTCCTCCTCCTCCACGCTCTGGTCCAGGGACTCGCCCGCAGTGATGCCGGACTGCTCGCTGTTCTGCGACTCCGTCTCCGCCTCCTTCCTGTCCGCACAGCCGTTGCCCAGGCCGCAGAGGCTGTCACGCTCGCTCTCCTCTGGTGCACCCGGCTCGGGCCCTTTGTCCTGAGGATGGACGCTGGGCCCAGACTCCCCGGGGTGACTGGCCCCTGCAGGCCTCCCGCCGCCGGCGTCAGGGGAGCCTGCCCGAGGCAGCACCCTCTTGCCCTCTGGGGCGGCTTTGGGCTTTCTCTGGCTGCTCTTTTCCTCACTCTCTCCATCAGAGTTGGTGGAGGATGATGACTTAGGACCCTCCGACTCACTGCTGCTCTCACTGTCGCTGGATAAGTCAAAATCCAAGTCCGCACCTGGGGTGCCCTGGGCAGGCGGCGTTCCTGGGGAGACCCGGCCGCCCTGCTCACGAGGCTTTTGCAGCTCTGGGGCCTCTGCCGGCTCGTGGCTACTCGGGCTGCCGGCTGGGGGGGACTGGGCCTGGGCATCCCGCTCACCCGCCTGCCTGGGCTGGGGCGCATCCCCCTGGGGAACAGCTTCGCCACCGTTCGTTTGCCTCGCGGACTGCCCCAGGCCATCCCGCTGCTCGGGCCCAGGTGCCTGCTTTCCTTCCTCGGGGTCCCTGGCAGGTGGCGCCTGCTCTGAGACGGCACCTTTAGGAGAATGGTTTACTGAACATGCACACAGGGAAGGGTTACTGTCATAGCATTAAACGACATTCAGAATTAAAACAGCACAGCTCCCCAGCTAGGCCTTGGCAGCTTTTGCTGTCGAAAGCCAGATATGGGTTGAGTATCCCTTATCAGAAATACTTAGGACCAAAAGTGTTTTGAATACCGAATCTTTTTCCCAAATTTTGGCATTTATGCATTAAACTCATCAGCTGAACACCCCAAATCTGAAAATCCAACATACTCTAAAGAGCATGTCCTCTGAGCATCAGGTTGGTGCTCTAAGGTCTCAGATTTCAGAGCATTTTGGGTTTTAGAATTAGGGATATTCAACCCATAGTAAACATTTGAGGTTTGTGGGCCACAGATGTGGAGTCCCTTTGTTTTACAACCTTTAGAGATGTGAAATGCACTCTCAGCTCACAGACCACAGATTTGGCCTGTGGCCAAATCCACCCGCCCTGCAGCAATCCCCACCTGCTACATGAACGCGCCCCCACTTCCCCATGGCCTTAACACCTAAGTTCTACTTCAGTGACAACAGCACTAAACACATGACTCAAAATATTTTATTTAAAAAGTAAAGATCAGAAATACTTAAAACCAAAATCATTCTCTAAGACAGACTTTGGCTGCGCACTTGCCCGACAGGCTAAACCACACCACGCTAGGGGGCCAGGCCAGGGCACAGCCTGGATGGCTGCACAAGGACAGCCACCATCCAAAGAACCCCACGGACGAATCCCAGGGTCACATTTAAGGAAAGCGGGATGACAGATATGATTCAGATGTATTAAATTAAACGGCATTCTTTGATCTTTATTCAAATTGAGAAAATGTTTTAGTGCCATTTTTTTAAAAAGCCCAACTGAAATCAAACAATATCCTGCTTTTCAGCACTACATAAATAAACCCCCAAACCTCTATAACTACTGAAATGCGAAAAGAAAAACAAAAACAAAGTAAATCTTGAATTTTTAACAGCTAAAAGAGATAAGAAACAAAAGATAAACAAGCAAAATGCAAATTATTTTCTTCTAAAGAATCAGGAAAGAGGTAACCCACCTTTTCTTCTCATCTGAGATTCCCGGGAGCCAGGCGGTGCGTTCAGGTCGCCCGTGCCCTGGAAGTAGACGTACTTCTTCACGGTTATCAGGTTGGGCGCAAACTTCCACACATCTTCCCGGTCATCAATGATGCAAACCATTGAGTCTCCACAAGGAAAGAGGTTTCTACACGTAAAAATGAGTAATTTAATTTAATTTGATTTAGTAATTAAAAGCTGTAACAATTGTTCATTTTGCTAAACATAATGGTTTAAGATCATACTCTCTACGTAGCCAGCAGGTGGCAGGTTAATCAGAGACAGAAACAGGTTCCACTGAGGCTTTTGCAGGCATCTAAACTCAGCATTCCCAGGAGGCGCCAGCAGTGACTACACTCTCTGTCTCACTGCTCCAGACTCTGCTCATGGCAAGGAGTCTGCCAACTTTTTCTTTTTCTTAATGGGCGAGAGAGCAACTACCAGGCTTCGCAGCCCACAGCGACCCTCCTCAACCCTTGTGAAGGGATGAGCTTGCTGACTCTGAACACAGACCCGACTACCTATTTAGAACTTTCTAAGCCGCCCACAGCCCCCTCTGTGCAAGCCACAGTGCCCACCACCTGTGCCCACCTTGGGAAGTGTCCCCATTCGACTCCGACATCCTCATTTAGGTAACCTTTGCTCCTTAATGAACCACTAACATCAGCTCTCATTTTCTTTTGCCTTACTCAATCTGCCCACTCCAACACTAACTAACAAAAGAGAGGTCTGTCTTTGAAATAAATAACTTCAGATTCTCCTTAGATAATATTTAACCTGCAAAGGTCTCACAGTCTGCGTGGATCCCTAAATCTGGAAAGGGAATGTTGAGATGAGGGTGGCCAGAATGAGCCAAAAAACTGCCGTGGCTGAAGTTGTTACCGTCTTCTTAGGAAGAACCATGAAAACCTACCCTTGATATGGTGTTACCATCGCCCACGAAAATAAGCTGCACTGGACACAGAGTTACAAAGACAGGTAAAGCCGGTAGAAATGGGGAGATTCCTTGTACAGAGCGAGCAAGAAATGTCAAAGAATATAAAACAGTCCTTCACACAGGAGCGGGGAGGAGCCAGCCCTGTCGTGAAGGCCAAAGAGACGACGGGAAGGGCACCTAGAGCTGATGGAAGGAAGAAATGGCCACGGGCAAAAATACAGGCAATGTGGTAACTTAGGATGTTATAAATGATGAGAAGGATTAACACCTTGTAAGCTCCTAAAAAATTATAAATCTGAGATGCCAATGCTGATGTCAAAAACCCCTCTGCACAGTGGCTCCACGAAACTGAGGACCTTGCACATCAGGTGAAGTTACAAACGCTCTTTTGGCCAGAGACTGGTCTCTTCACTTTGATACCTTCACAGGTATCTCCCACACACCTGCACCCTCCGCCCAGCTCCACCCTCCTGTGCCCTGGCCCCAGCGGCTGAGTCCCTAAGCCCCCAGGAACCCCTGCCCTTCCCTGGATATTCAAAGGCAGAAGAGCAGTGAGCTCAGACTGGAATGTTGTGGGGGTGCACGTTTGCTTCCTGCCTCTCCTGCTGTACCCCTCGATGTGAGGCCTCTGAGTAGGAAGGAAAACCTAAAGCTGAAGGGCTGGACTGTCACCTATGCCAGGTGTGATTAGAACAGACACAGAAAGTAGGAAAGTACAGAAGCTTGGTGCCTGGCTGACCTAGAGCCTGTGCCGCCCAACGGACAGGAGGCAGAGGTGAGGGCTGCCGCCTCCCCCGGCAGACACCAGGGCCTGGCTCCGGAGCAGTTTCAGGCAGGGCTGGGAACACCTGGGCCACCGCACAAGGCCCAGGAGCCACCAACCTGGAGATGGCAGGAGGGAGGAGTCTGGCTTGGAAAAGAACTTTCCAAGTACACCGAAAACTGGGGGGAGGAGTGTGTGTCTAAATTCCTACACCCTAATTCTCAACACACAGTTTTCAGCTGGGAATGGAATAGTAAGCTGTCTCTGCATGGACTTGCCAAGTACATACCTAAGGTTTCCCGTTTTAGAAAATGGGTCAATACATTCGTCCCTTGATAATATTCGATGAGAAAAAAGCTTCTTCTCAGGGTCTAAAAAGCCTTTGAAAAGAAAACAGGACAAAGACAGCATGTCTGAGACGCGTTTGCATCACACTGCACACGGCAAAGCCGTCAAACCTCTCTGTAACAGCAGGCACACAGCACCTGAACCAGCACCCGACTCTTTGCCCCTGTTCAGTAAGACTGTTCACTTAGGACAACCTCCCTCGAATTGTAAACTGGAATTTCTCAAAAATGATTCATGCTTCTAAGTGTTTATGATGCTGCTGATTTGAAAAACTGTGTAATATGCCAGTGAGTTGCCTATCGAAACTAGGGCAAGTGAGCGTGTGCACACACAATCCTCACTTGCTGCGATGCGCACTGCGCTGGGAACAAAAGGCACTGATCCCTGACACGAGCAGGTGGCAGTCCAGAGCCGGGAGCCCTGACTTCGGTTTTGTCACTCCATGCAGTGCCCTCCACGGCGTTTCAGTTATCAGTAAACAAAGGTGGTGAGCCAGACAGCTCACAAGCATTTTTAAACCCAAACTCTGACAACACAATCTGAGTTTTCTGAAGACTTACATTTTCAGGTTAATTCTCATTTGAATATCTCAGTGTTCCCCGAGTCCACCTGTGTTATCTGACATGTGTCCTAACCACCGGTTAACTCACACTGGCTTTCACCAACCCCGCCCTGAGCCCGCCACCCCGGGCTCATCCTCTACACCACCACCTGTGAAGTCACAAATTTGGTACACGTTTCCTGTTTTCTGATGCAGGTTGAAATACACACATTGTAATTAAAATACAAAAGTCTATCTGTGTGTCCCCTGAGAGTCGCCACACACACCCCTGGGGCTGTGAGACACACTCTGGGGTCTGTGAGCCCCTCCTGGAGGACGACTCTGCTTGCTGACCGAGGCGTCACCATCTGTTGGTGTTTCAAACACAGCATTAACGGGAGGTTTCAATTTCTTGGGATCACTGACTTGTTGGCAATTCATTAAAAAGAATACTTGTTTTTTTAGAAGAAATAAATTATATATTTTTTACAATATAAAGAACTAAGTTCTATGTGAACACTGAAGCCACCTAGTAGCTACATCTAAAATTTATTAATACATTTAAAATTTATTAATAGAATTACTAGAGTCTTTACAGTAAGATAAAAAGCACCCTAAGCCCTTAACATTTCTATCCTAATCATACGGGTCAACGTCCACGGCGGAACAGGTGGTGACCACCCAGCTGGCCCCATCCCTGAGCTCAGCCCAGGGGCCCTGGGCACGCGTGGAGGGGGAGCTGCACAGGCCCAGTCCTCACGCGGCAGCAGGACCAAGTGTGACACGCTCAACCCTCGGGCTGCTCATTTCTCTGCCTGCAGGGAGGCCGCGAGTGCAAACACACACAATCAGCATGGCTCCCAAGCCCTTGGAAATATAATTAACAAAATATTTTTTAAAGTATGTTAATTTCTGGAATTATCCATTTAATAAAAAAGAACTTTCTATCTTTCCATCTGTGTGTGGTCCTGACAAACTCCCAGACTGGCCGGAGTGGCAGGGGCCCCACCCACCAGGCCCGGGGGGGCAGAACCACCTCACCCAACTACCGCTGCACAGCTGCCAGCTCTAGACTGAAGTCGAGTTTCAGGGAGAGCTTCCTTAAGTTTCTTTCTCCATTTTTAAGAAAACATTATTGAGAACGGGAGAGAAATAAAACCCACTGCGTGTGTACTACAATGTTTACGACCCGAACACCACTCAACCCAGCCGTGGTAGCTGACCTGCAATCGTGTGTGCGTACAGGCGGCTGCCGAAAGTGAAGACGTGCAGCTCGTACAGCTTGGCGACCTTCTCCAGGAAGTCCCTGCAGTGAGGGCGCAGGCGGGTGTGCAGCATTGGCTCGCCCCGGCCCAGCTGGAAGTGGAAGATGCCCTGGAAGAACGGCACAATGGTCAGAAGGGGCGGCCCACGGAGACGACCACCCAGGCACACCTACAACCGCGTGCCCCGCACGGGAGTCTGCAAGACACGCGTGTGCCCGCCCCGCCAGCATGGACGCCATCCACACCAACACTCTCTGTACACACACCAGGAGCGAGTGACACAGCTTCCCCGCTGGGGGAACACCCTGATGACCAGTGATGCTGTTGGCTAACTGGATAACTACGATAACTACCTACAGTGACTACCTATGATAGCTATACTGACCCATAATAACTACGACACACACCTATGATAACTTCCTTTGTGATAACTACTCGTAATGATTACAATAACTACCTCTGATAACTCTAACTACTCCTGATAACTTCCTACGACAATGTTAACTACCTACGATAACTATAACTAACCCAATAACCACCCATAACCATGATTACTGCCCAGTCGCAGAAGCTTCCCTGAAGGCTGTGAGCACTTGGGTGGAGCCCACACTTCCGTCCCTGGCTCTTCTGTTCACACTGTTATTCTGACAGGAGATAAAAAGAGAATCTCACAGTGATGACAATCACGTTTCTTCAAATGCAACACCTGTTGAGCAGCAGAGCCAGGGCACACTGCTTAGAACAGGTCTCCACATAACGTGCTGACAGTGCTTTCCTGAGTTACTGAACAAAGTAAACCAAACAGTCCTAGATATCTTAGTCTAACTCATGGATAGTTTTAAGAAACAGTGTTATTAATTTAAAAATACAACACAAAAGCTGAAATACTATTCCAAATTATCTTTAGTAGACTGATGAAATTAGCAACACCAACTTATTACATATGATTAGGGTGCAGATAAGCTTGTTTTCTTAGGAAGCTAAACTTTGATCCTTTAAATCCTGCTATTTTCTCAGTAAAAACTATTTACTTTTAATGATTTTTAAAAAATGATGACTTGGTGGCCAGGCGCGGTGGCTCACGCCTGTAATCCTAGCACTCTGGGAGGCCGAGGCGGGCAGATTGTTTGAGCTCAGGAGTTCGAAACCAGCCTGAGCAAGAGCGAGACCCTGTCTCTACTAAAAATGGAAAGAAATTAATCAGACAACTAAAAATATATAGAAAAAATTAGCCGGGCATGGTGGTGCGTGCCTGTAGTCACAGCCACCTGGGAGGCTGAGGCAGGAGGATCACTTGAGCCCAGGAGTCTGAGGTTGCTGTCAGTTAGGCTGACACCACCGCACTCTAGCCCGGGGAAAAAAAGAGTGAGACTCT
>RJWJ010027263.1:0-22345 GCA_004363605.1 Indri indri
AATGGGAATCCCATCCTGGAAAGCAGTTCATCAACTGCCATCCCTAATTTATAGATTTGGTGGTGGATGTGACTTCCTCAGTATGACACAGAGGTTAGTGAAGGAACTGGGTGGCTCCAGAATACCCACAATTTGAATCTTAATCAGTGTTCTTTAGTCTTCCGTTTAAAGAAATTCAAAATTTTGAACCTAGGGGGCAGAGTGCCATTGGAATGAGTTTTAAAAGTTGGGTAGGGAGTTGTTAATAGAAAAAAGGCAGTGAATTAGATTTCATTGTTTATTTAAAGTTTTGGCTAATGAAATTGAAATGTCCATCTAGCCTTAGTTTAGATGTTATTTCTTCTAGAAAGGCTTCTGTGACCCCTGGGCTTGTTTATTTTTCCCTCTTATGTGCTTTCACAGCACCCTACCCTTTCCCTACTGTAGCATTTCCCATGCTGGGTTACGATGGCTTGGCGCTTGGTCACGCCGTGGGGCTGAGAGCTCCCCACAGGTAGGACTACTTTCTGTCTTGTTCGCTGTCTTGTTCCTAGTGTCCGTCACAGAGAAAATGTTCTGTAACTTCTTGTTGAATTACTGAATGACTCACTTGATGAAAGAATTATTAGGAGAAAGAGAAGAGAGAAATGAGACAGAGTAAGTGGGAAGGGAGAGTGAGAGAGAGAAAGAAAGAGCCACAGGAGAAAAAGAAGAGAGAGAGAGATAGGAAGGAAGGGGAAGAAGAAAGGCAGGGAGGGAGGGAGAGGAGAAGAAGGAGGAGAAATAATTTGATTAAAGTTTAGAAAGAAAAGAACTTTGTTTTCACCTTAGCTTCTCATGTGTTGCTCCACAAAGCCCGTTAATATTGGTTTAATATGATGGCATCATGGCCTTTGGTGTGAATCGTACTGCTTATGACTGGTCCTATCCCCTGGTAAAATAAATCAAAATTTTCAAATTAATGAGAGAAATTATGACATATCCAAGGATCAAACAAACTCAACTTGCTACCTCTTAAATAAATGTTTCATCTAAAACAATCATATTGCGTCAACAAAAAAGAAATTAAAGTACATACTCATATCCTATTTCTGCAATTTAAATGCTGTGGGAGAAATTTCATCTTGAAATGAGTTTTTAACATGCTACCGTTGGGTCTTGGGGGTGTTATGAGTCCGATGGGTGTATCAGGCACTTTGTAAAGCAGAATTTGTGGCTATATTAGTTCATGAAGTTCTTAGCAACAAGGATTTTGTGAACAGAAAATTTTTACTGCAAGACTCAGTAATCAAATTTAAAATGTCTACCTGAAACCTACTCTTTATAAGCATATATACAAATTCAACCATTTTAGCTTCAGAGTTCACATTAATGATGCACATAGTACTGTATGTATAATGGATAGCGACATCTGATGAATTAAAGTTTAATGACATTATTTAATTTGCAAAATAAAATTCAATCATATAACTGGAATTGATTAAAGATGTTCATCAAGATCCTTGCAGCTGAAGTCTTCTCATCAGGAAGTACCTTTTTGTGAAGCAAATAACAAGTTACGTGTACGTGTAGATATGTATAAAGGAAGCAAGTGCAGTTGTGCCTGGGGAAGCAGGGAGGGCCCAGATTATTCAGGGGTTAGTAGGCCATGTTAGAGAATTTTGTGTAGCTTCCGTGGGATTTTAGGTGAGGGTGGAGAAGGAGTTAGAGATGGAGGAGAGTGACAACCGGGAGACCTTTAGGGGGCTATTGAGGTCAACAGCTCAGTTTGAGATGCTTGTAATAGAGTTTGTAAAATGCTGTGTTGACTCAGTTTCGAGGCCCTGGCTAGAGGCCAGTCAGCTCTTCTGAAGCAGCTGATTAAGTCCATACCCCATCCATCCCCCTTGTTGGGGCTCTCACACTCTGGGCCACTGTCCACCTGCCCCGTTCCTGCCAGGGTCAGATACCAGACAGCCAGGGGCAGCCTGCTGGAATTATTCACACTAGCCCACCCTAGGCTCCTTACGCTGCCTTCCTCACTCCTGCCGTGGAAGCCGCTCTAAAGGCTCTTGCCTGCAGTTCCTCCCTCTCCCTCTGCCTTGTCACCGAGCCTGGTGATTCTCCATGTGGCCCCCTGTCATGTGACATGGATTCCTTCTCCTGGGAATTGTGAGCAGAATAAATCTTTTTTTTTTTTTTAAACAGCTTTATTGAGGTAGAATTGACATGCAATAAATGCCTGCGTATGTTTAATATATGCAATTTGCTGAGTTTAGACATATGCATACTCCTGTGACACCATCACCACACTTAAGTTAATAAACATATCCATCACCTCCAAAGTAAACCATCTTTTCAATGTCATCATCTCCTGTCCCGTTGGCCTTACTACACCTAACTAATGATAAAACATATTGCAGCCATGCTGGACTGGCTTGGCGGCAGAGACAGCAAGAAGTTGGTGGATGCAGAGATATTTAGGAGATAAAATCAGCAGAATTCCTCAATAGACTGTTATTGGGGATGAGAGGAAAGCAGACGATGAAGATGCCTCCTTTGTTTCTGGCTCGTGTAATGTGCAATAGGAGCCATTTACCAAGACAGAAAACTGGAAGAGGACCTGGTTTGTGGGATAATATCCTGAGTACAGTTTGGGGCATGTTGATATTGGGGTCACTGAAATATTCAAGTGGAAATGTCAAGGAGACAGTTTAATATACAGTTTAAAACTGGTGACCAGATCTCATTGAGAAAGGAGGACATATGAATAGTAGACTTTTAAAAAATGCTAGCAAGTGAGAAGAAGTATAGATGGTGGTGATCACCAAAGACGGCAATCTTCAAAACCTACTCATGAGGAACACTTCTTGGAGACATGAGCATTGTTGGCTTGAGGCAAGAACAGTAGGCAAGAGAAATAGTGTGAACAAAGGTTTGGAAGCAAAATGTGTGTTGCAAATTTGGATGACAATGAATAGCCCCGTTTAATGACAGCAGATACTCTATATGGGAGAGAAATAGCAGTAGGAGTGAAGGTTTGGAGTACCTCCATATGAAATTATTCTACCCTTGAAGGCCTGGTAGGTAAGGAGTTTATTAAGTGTCAGTGTCCTTTGGGCACTTCTTTAGGAGAATTAAATAGAGTCCTCTCATCCAGGCTTTTCTGCCTTTTAGAATAGGTGTTCCTGCAGGACAGAAATTCTCCTTTGCCTGCTGATTTTCCTCTGCTAGTAGAGAGAGTATTAATGTTTGAGGCTCAAAAGAAGATTAACCAAACATTATTATGTTAATTTTATTTCAGTCAACAATCTAAGATTTATTATAAGTCTACCGTGTACCCAGATCCTAGTACCCAGTCGCTGATCCCATGGAAACTGTAGTTTTGTTTGGAAGACAGAACTTATACAATGATTTAAAAAGAGAGAGAAGTGGAACCCCAAAATTAATGCCAGAAAGCATGCATTATGAAATGTTTCTGCATTTACCTTTAAACATTTTTATTGTATATTTCTTTCTTAATTTTTAACTGTGTAAAATATACACATCATAAAATTTGCCACGTTAACCATTTTTAAGTGTACAGTTGAGCAGTGTTAAGAATATTCACATCGTTGTGCAACCAATCTCCGGAACTCCTTTTATCTTGCAAAACTGAAACTTCGTATCCATTAAACACTAACTCACCATTCCCCTCTCCCTTCCCAGTCCCTGGCAGCCACCATTCTGCTTTTTGTCTCTATGAATTTGACTACTCTAGGAATCTTATATAAGTGAAATCATACGATATTTCTTTTTCATGACTGGCTTATTTTACTTAGTGTAATGTGCTTAGGGTTCATTCATGTTGTAGCATCTGTCAGAATTTCCTTCCTTTTTAAAGCCGAATAATATTACATTGTATCTATATATGACATTTTGTTTATCTGTTCGTCCATTGTTAGACACTTGGAATTGCTTCCATCTTTTGACTATCATGAATAATGCTGCTATGAACATGGATATACCAAATATCTCTTCAAGACTGTGCTTTCAGTTCTTTTGGGCATATTTCCAGAAGCGGAATTGCTGGATCATACGGTAATTTTAATTTTAATTTTTTGAGGAAGCATGTATTGTTTCCCATAGTATACCGTTTTACATGCCCACAACAATGCATAAGGTTTTTAATTTCTCTGCATCCTCAACAACACTTCTTATTTTTTGTTTCTTTCATGTTGTTGTTGTTGATGGTAGCCATCATGGTATCTCATGGTTTTGATTTGCATATTCCTAATGATTAGTGACATTGAGCATACTCTCTTGTTCTAATTGGTCATTTGTATGTCTTTGGAGAAATGTCTATGCAAGTCCTTTGCCCATTTTAAATCACATTGTTTGATTTTTTTGTTGTTGTTGAGTTATAGGATTCATACATAAATGTATTT
This sequence comes from Indri indri, assembly GCA_004363605.1. NCBI lineage: Eukaryota > Metazoa > Chordata > Mammalia > Primates > Indriidae > Indri > Indri indri. The sequence goes on from RJWJ010027263.1 coordinate 4,386, forward strand.
TGGATATTAACCACTTATCAGATACATAATTTGCAAATATTTTCTCCTTCTCCATAGGCTGACTTTTCATTCTGTGGATTGTGTCCTTCCATGCACAGAAGTTTTTAATTTTGATATAGTCCAGTTTATCTCTGGACTTTTCTTGCCTGTGCCTTTGGCAACATATCCGAGAAATCATTGCCAAATCCAATGTCAGGAAGCTTTTCCCTTATGTTTTCTTGTAAAAGCTGTATAGCTTTAGCTGTTATATTTAAATGTTATATTTGAATGTTTAATCCATTTTAAGTTATTTTTTATATGTGGTGTAAGATAAAGATCTAGCTTCATTCTTTTCATGTGGATATCCAGTTTCCCCAACATTATTTATAGAAAAGACTCCTTTCCCCATGGAATGGTCTTGGCATCCTTGCTGAAAATCATTTGGCCGTATACATGAAGGCTTAGTCTGGAGCTCCCTGTTCTATGCTATTGGTCTCTATGTCTGTCTTTATGCTAGTACTACACGGTTTTGATTACTGTAGCTTTGTAATAAGTTTTGAAACTAGAAAGTGTGAGATCTCCAAATTTGTTCTTTTTTAAGATTATTTTGACTGGAGTTCCTTGAGATTCTGTATGAATTTTAGGGTGGATTTTTAAAATTTCTGCAAAAAATACCATTGGAATTTTGATAGGGATTGCATTCAATCTATAGATCACCTTGAGTAATGTTAACATTTTAACAATACATTCTAATAATCCATGAATATGGGATATCTTTCCATTTATTCATGTCTTCTTTAATTTCTTTTAGCAAAGTTTTATAGCTTTCAGTGTAGTAGTCTTTTGCCTCTGTGATTAAGTTTATTCCTAAGCATTTTTTTTGGATATTATTATAAATAGAACTGTCTTCTTTATACTTTAACATTTTGTCATTCATTCAGGAATAGGAGTACACATTTCAGGAATTGGCTTTGGAGGTTTGGTCCCCAGTCTCTTTTGCTGTTGTTTTCTCTCAATACAATTACTAGGTATTTTCCCAGATTCTTTTAGGGTGTTTTATTGACAATTTTAGGTTAAAGCTCTTTGAACCAGATAAATTAATCTCTTCTCAAATACACGTTTATGTGATATTTTGACAACTTTAACAACTTTCATTTTATTATATCAATTGGTACTATGGACTGTATCTTTTGTTTGATCCCAAGAACATAAGAAGCTAATGACTTTTCATTGGTTTTTTTTTTTTTTAATTTCCAGAGTCACATCTTACACATGGAAATAAATGAAAATGTGACCTATGACTCTAACTTAAAAACCATTGGTTTATTGATTCATAGATTAATTCATTCAGCAATATCAATGGAGTATCCATTATATGCCAAACACTAGAAAACTATACAAAATTTTATTTCTGACAGTATCAGAGAAATTCTTCCCAGTCCCATTGAGACATTTTTGTTTTATCTACACTCTTGTTCTGGCTTTTCTTGCTTCAAAGATGTACAAAATAATTTTTCATAGCAGCAAAAATACTAATAGTGAACATTGTTGAGCATTCATAATGTATCAGCCTTTGTAAGTTTTATACATATGACTAACTTATTTAAAACTCATAACAACACCCAGAGGAAACTGAGGCAGGGAGAGCTGGAGGCTACACAACAGTAAGTGGAGGTGCTGGGATCCAACACAGACAGTCTTGCTGCAGAAACAGCTCTTACTAAAATGGGCAATTGATTAACCGAATATGGAATATCCTTCCAATAGACAATCATATGTGTAACATATATTCAATAGTGCATATACAAAATTTTATATAGAATATAAAACTGTATATATAATAAGATCCTAACTATCTAAGTTTTATATATAAGAGAACTAATAGGAAATATGAAAATGTTGTCGGCAGGTATTATAGATGTTTGGATTTTTTCCTGGGTAATTTTATGCACTTAAAATGTTTTTCTAGAGTAGGCACATATTTTTATTTTTAAAAAAAGTATTTTTTAAATATATGTGTTCTCAATGAGAGGACTTATATCAAAGTACTTGAAATTAATCTCCATGCTGGGAGGGCATAGGTTCAAGGGTAAACAAATCATTGCTAATCTTACTTTAGCAAATGAAAATAACCAGGGCTATAAAGATCATAGAAAACCTTGGTCCTGTACATATTTTTAAAATAAAATCTATATTTTGAACGTGTGTATGTTTAATCATTTTGCCTACTTTGCCTTTGTAAATGTGATCTGCAGAATAGGGAAATATTAGCCTTGGGCTTAGCATTGGTGAAAGGAGGATATTTGCCCCAAAATGGTCCCCTAAAGCCACAAAGGCTTCTTTGGGCCCAGGTGTGGTTGCTCAGTTTCTCTGGTCTGGGTGCTTTGTTTTATCAGCTAACTGTGGCCACCTTTATAGGAGTACTTCGTGAAATCCCAGTTGAGACTCGAAATTTGAGTCCAGCTTACAAAAGCAGGACTGAGCTGGTATCTATAGAAAATAACCTAGGAAATGGAAGGGTGGGCCTCAAAAATATGTATTAAAGAATGTGATGAGTATGAAAAAGCACTGTGCAGTGCCCTGCTTTGTCTCGTGTCTCTGTGTTTTAGAAGTATATTAAAGAGCATTTGTTTATTAGCCTTGATAATAACGTTTAGCCTTGATCTCTCTCTCTTTATAGGAAGTGCTTCTAGCCTCTTCTTTGGCACCAGCACCTATCGTCTTTTATTACACGACTATATTTGTTTTATCGGTGGTATGCTCACTGAGGACAGGGACATGCACTTGGTATTCCTTTAAGGCCTGGCAGAGGGATAAAAAAGAGAGAAGAGGGTGGGGAAGAGGAAACAAACACATGGGAAGCACCCACCAAATGCCAGTCACTCACGTCTTCAGTTTTAATTCCTTTTTGCCTCTCACCTCCACTCCCAAGATTTTCCTTACATCCTTGAGAGCTCAGCTATACCAGGTTTTGCAAATAAAAATATAGGATGCTCAGTGAATTTTGAATTTCAGAAAAACACAGATAGCTTTTTTAATGGAAGTATGCCCTATGTAGTGTTTGTGATAACCTTATATAATACTAAAAAATTCTTCCTCATTACCTGAAATTCAAATTTATATGGGTGTCCTGTGTTGTACTTAGCAACTCTTTTAAATTTTAAAAGGAAAGTTTTTTTATATTTTAACCAGTTAGAAAAAAGTAGCTGAATTGACTGGCCAGTTAAAAAAAAAAAAGAAAGGCTCCTTGACTTGTCTCGCACGTTTGACAGTAGCCTTCTCAGACAGACACCGGAGGACCAGAGGCTGGCAGAACTCCTACCCTTTCCTGCCTCTCAGGCAGCCCAAATGGACAGTTAGAGGGTTTGGGGACTCCTGTTGTGTCAGGTTTGGCACATAGTAGGAGTTCAATAGGTTTCAATCTGAACAAATTGCTCTGTAGTGTGAAAAATCTTAGGTATTTCGGCGTTAATACTGTGCCCTGATGTAGAATGAATTCACTTTACAAGGTGAATAATAACATCACTGGCAAGAAAAATGTCAGCCAATCATCTAGGAAAAATTTTGCATATGCCTCATTAACAGTGCAGCCCTTACTGTCATTGTCTAATGTGCCTGCTCCTTCCCTGCTCTTGTCTAGGGCAAATATTCCTTCTTTAAAGCTGCCTCTTACATTGCTTTGTTGTCATTCCCTAGCAGATTAACATTAGAATAATGTTGAATTTTCACAATTTCATTAGTGATTAGAAGCCACCTCCCTAAACTTGTAGCTCTTTATTATTCCTTAATAAGAATAACCCTCCACTGCTTTATACTTGAAGTAATAGCTTTGGAGATTGAAAGCCCTTCAAATTTGCTTTAGTTGGCAATCAATACCGGGAGCCTATTATCCTTATTATTATTATTGCTTTAAATTCCCAAGTAGTAGAGATTTTTCTTTAATTATGCATTGAGGAGCCATTTTTTTCCCCTCTGTACTTGGGATAGCTGCAGCTTGCGGTATTCATGGGCTTGAATAGGGGGGAATTTGTAAGCCTAAACTATGAAACAGTAGTGCAGGACCAAAGCCTAGAAATACAAATATCCAAATTAAAATGATTTCATGTTTTGGCCATGGATTAAATTGTATTGAATTTGTAGCCTTGTGCATTATATTTGCTTCCTAACACACTTGTCAAATTTAAATGGTGATAATATGCAGATAAGAGAGGAGATTGGTACAGGGGTCCAGGTGAACATAGGAATTCATCTGGCCCTCTGTTAAACTGAGGCACTTGGCAGAGGCCTTGCACAAAGTAAGTGCAAGTAATACTGGATGAGCTGAACTCTGTGTCCCCCCTCCCAAACTAACCAGGTGGGATACCTGCTCTCCGAAGTGAGCTGTCACTTAGCATACCACTACCTATACTGTTTCAGGAATCCACTGTGCTATGAATTCCTACTTTTCTTTTTTGGCCTTTGAAGCCCAAGCTTATCCCTTTGGGATATCTCTTCATTGTTTCTCATGCAACACAGCTGCCGAAACTCAAGACTTGACTGAGTTGAATTTTTCAGGTGTTTTTTGTATGATTGTGAGTCTTCATAGCAAACATATATGCATGCATAGACTGAGGCATTAGTGTGTGTATGCAAATATTTATTTAAAGTAAACTCGCAGATGAATATTACATGCAATTAACATGCAGAATTAAATCCTTTTGAAAATTCTCATCCCATAGAATTATGTCTATCACAGTTTGACCTCATAAGCAGGTAGCATAGGAGTCATTTAGACCTTTATATACCTGTATTACTTTCTCACAGGGGTCCCTAATAGGTTCGTTAGGGACTCTAGAATCACTCATTTGGCAATTTTGCCAGCTAAATTCTTCCAAATGTCCATTTTTTACTGGCACTGAAGGGGAAGATTTTTTCTGTTCAGTAAATGTAAGTTTTTTCCTTTTGTATTTTTACCTCAAATATGAATCTATTGGGAATTAAATCCAAATTAGTCTAATTTTCTTTCATAGCAATAGTCAGATTACAATAATGCTCATTATTGCAGCGACAAGCACTTAATGTCTTGATTTCATTGCTGTTTGTGATAAAATCTTCAAGTCTGTGGTAGTTCTTGCTGTATAATAGCATTTGTGACCAGGGCAGCCCATCGTTTCTGCCTCCACTCTGACTTGGCCTTTAAAATGTCTTATTCAGTGTAAGTTTAAAATTGGCCTTTATTCATAAGAAGATGCCCTTATCAACGACCCCAATATTTTACTCTGACAATTCTGTGATCCTCATACCTCTTTTGTCATCCTTTCTTACTCAGTAGGCTTCTTTTTTTAACCTCTTCCGTTTTCTCACTTGCCCGATCACTGCTGTTACCAAAGCAGGGAAAAAATTACCTGACTCGCTCACCTGTTCTCAATCCCAATCAAAGCACATCATGCCCCCTTATAAGGTGAGGCTCTGTCCTTGTACGCTCCTCTCCTGTTATTCTAACCCAGTCACTGATCCCAAACGTTCCTAATCAAAATTCCTTGGCTTTATTATGTCTAAGCTGATTTGTCCCCATGCATGAGTGAGTGTGTTGCGCCTCTGCTCCCGGCAAGATTCTTGTCTGATCAGAGGTTTGCATCTCCCGTGTTCACTCCAGGCAAGCGAAGTCCTGTCTTGTTAGTGTAACTTGATGTTCCAGTCTCTTCTCTCTATTTGTTAACTGTTTTACCCTTTACCTGCTAAGCTTTTTCACTTTGAAATACTGGAATTATTTTTTAAATTTTTTAGAATTTGTGTTCTAAAAGGCATAGAAACATAAATGGTACCTGGTGATAGATTAATAAATGAAGAAGAATATTTTATATCTCACCTGTTGCCACTCTGGAAAAGATGAACTCATTCCCTTTCTTCCAACATTGGTTCTCCGGATGGATTCCTTAATCCCCATTCTGAAAGAGCCCAAGCCTAAACCCAGAGCCTCGTTCCTGATGCCTTCCTCTTTATTCTGTGACTAAGTCTTACACATTTGACCTTTCTTCTGCCCTCCACTACTGCGTTTGTTCACACCATCACCCCCCTGTGCCTTGACTATTGCAAAAGGCTTCTGTCTCCCTACAACCCTTCTTTAGCCCATTCTCTATACTACCACAGGAGTGGTTTTCTAAAGCTCATGTAGAGTTGTGTTATTTTCCTGTTGGAAACTTTCCAATGGCCTTTCATTGCTTATGAGGCAAAATAGAAATGCCTGAATATGGCCTTTCGTTACCGTGTCCTTGCCAACTTCTCCAGCCTCATTTTGCTTTTTCTGCACACATACCACACTGAGCTAATTACAGCACACCTCTGGGCATTGGTGCATGTGGCTACATCTGGAGGCATGCCCCTCTTTTCTGAAAGTATACCAAGTGCACATCAGTGATTGGCTGAGACACCTACTCCCCTCTTAAGTCTTCCTTGACCCGCTCAGGTGGGGTCAATCACTTGCTTCTCTGCTCTTTCTCTGTGTGTTTTAGCTATTTTTGTTAATGCAACTCCTCCCTAAATCTGTCTCTTTCCCTTACTGGAATATGAGGGTTTTGAAGATCAGCACAGTGTCTTATTTACATTTGCATCCTGCAGGCCTATGCTAGCTCATAGTAGGTGCTCAGTAAATGTGGGTTAAATTAATTCAAATGAGAGAATAAAGGCTTCTAACTTTTTCTTAGAAAGAGAAAAGCCATGAGGGGGAAAAAATGGAAATGACAGATTCTGATGATTCAGTGCACAATGGAAATGATTTCAGACTGGGTTGTTTGACAGCGATTATTACTTGGATTAAAAGCTTGCATTTCCTCCCCTACAGCCTTCATTTGAAAGAAGAGCTTTGAAGAGAAAATAAACAACTGAAGGTACCCTTTCTTTCTTTGAAAGAGAGGTGTGCTTCTTTGATGGTGGCGGTTTCCAACTGTGAGCACTAAACATCCTCCTCTTCAAATGAAATAATCATCACTCACACTTTTGGTGCGGCCACCTGCTGCCAGCCTGCAAATGAGGCCTATTAATGATATTACTCATTTCAAGTCTGTAAATGTGAACACAAGGGAAGGAGGACCCCACGCGCTGCTGCTGGCCATAAATCCATGTTACTAATGGAGGCATTTTTATCAATGCCAGTCTCTCATCCTCCCAGTGAAGGGGTTCTCATTATTTCATTGTTTACAAATTAAAAGTTGTGTGTGTTTAAAAACAGAGATTCATGAGAGCAGGAAAAAACATTACACTTGTGTATTGTCTCCAAATTTAGTGAAATCAGTATAAGGGAGGGTGGTTAGTGGGGGGTGGGGGGATCCTTCTAATAACCTTTCTACTCCAAGAGCTATGACCTGTTTTAAACGATGTATAGAAGAGCATGCTAATGTAATTGCCACTATGTCACTGCCTGAAAGCTCCATGAATTAGTCAGCTTATATAAAGTGTGAGAGCCAGAGAAGGCCAGAGGGAGATGAGATTGTGAGGTTCCTGGACCTGTGCTCTTCTTGAAGCATTTAGAAATGTTGAGTTCCGCGTGACGTTATCCGTAAGGAAGGCTTACTTATTATATCTTAGATGGGTACCTGGATCCTGAAACACACCAGGACAGTCAAACGATCACGTCGTATTTGATATTTTATTAAAACCTTAACTTCTTACCAACAGTAGTAGTAGGCTTACATAAAAGGAATATTGTTTTGAAAATAGGCTTTATGTTTAAGATGAGTTTTAGGTTCATGGCAAAATTGAGTGTAAGGTACAGAGAGTTCTCATATACTCCCTGCCCCCATATATGCATAGCCTCCTCCGTGGTCAACAGCCTGCACCAGAGTGGCACATTTGTCACAACCGAGGAACCTACACTGCACATCATAGTCACCCAAAGTCTGTAGTTTACATTAGGGTTCACTCTTGGTGTTGTGTGTTCTATGGGTTTGACAAATGTATAATGACATGCATCTACACCATAGTATTGTACAGAATAGTTTCACTGCCCTAAACATCCTCTGAGCTCCACCTGCTCATTCCCTAACCCCTGACAATCGCTGATCTTTTTACTGGCTCTCGTTTTGCCTTTTCCCAAATGTCACGGAGTTGGAATCATACAGTATGCAGCCTTTTCAGATTGGCTCCTTTCACGCAGTAATATGCATTTAAGTTTCCCCTATGCCTTTTCATGGCTTAAGAATTCATTCCTCTTGGGTGCTGAATATTATTCCAGTGTCTGCATGTGTCACAGTTCATCCATTCACCCAGTGAGTGGCATCTTAGTTGTTTCCAAGTTTTGGCAGTTATGAATAAAGATGTAAACATCCATGTGCAGGTTTTCTTGTGGACATATACATTTTCAGCTTTTTTGACTAATATCAAGGAGTGAGATTGATGATCAAATGGTAAGAGTATGTTTAATTTTGTAAGAAATGACCAAACCGTCTTCCAAAGTTTGGGGCATTACTGTATTGCATTCCCACCAGCAGTGAATGAGGATTCCTATTGCTCCGCATCCTTGCCGGCATTTGATGTAGTCAGCGCTCTGGACTCTGGCCATTCTAATAGATGTGTAGTGGTACCTTATTGTCATCTTAATTTGCATTTCCCTGGTGACATATGATGTGGAACATCTTTTTGTATGCTTATTTGCTGTGTGTCTTCTTTGGTAAACTATCTGTTCAGGTCTTTGGCCCATTTTTAAATCAGGTTTTTTTCTTATTGTTGAGTTTTAGGAGTTCTTGTATATTTTGGATAACAGTTCTTTTATCAGATATATGTTTTGCAAATATTTTCTCCCAGGCTGTGGCTTGTCTTTTCATTCTCTTGTCAGTCTTGCACAGAGCAGAAATGTTTAATTTTAATGAAGTCTGGCTTATCAATTCTTTCTTTTATGGATCATGTCTTTGGTGTTATATCTAACAAGTCATCACCACAGGGCTATTTTTACCTATATGTGCAGTCCAGCCAATTGCGTACTTCTACTAAAATGATATGTAAGTCACCAACAAACCTCGAACACTTTAAAGTACATTCGAGGCAAATACAGTGGGGAACAAGACATAAAGAAATGCTAACATGTTGGCTATTAATTTGACTATTATTAATCACTATTGAAACCTTGGTTTTTCTTTGATGCTAAGGATCTTTAATTTCATTTTCCCCTTGGGATTATAAGCCTCTGTGGTGCTTTATCTTGCATCTGTGTTTATTTTGAGTCACTGTTTTCTCTTGCATCCATGGAGCCGTCGGTGAGGAGTAAAAGGCCATTGTTGGTTATTCAGACAGGCAGTGCAACATAAGGGTTTGAGTCCTGGTTTTGCCACCTATTAACTGTGTGTAGCATGTGATACTCTAACATCTCAGAGCCTCAGTGTAACCATTTGTTACATAGTAATACCTATCTCATTGGTCTGTATGGAGGATTAAATTCTTTTACACTTTTTTTTTTAAATAAATGTGACATAGTAAGCCCTTGATACATTTTGTCTTATTATCTCTTAAGGCTTTTCTCTCTACTCCCAATTCTTGAGCTTGCTTTTTTTTTAATGTAGAAGATTTTTACAAAAGGTTGTGACTTGTTTTATTTGGCTACACACAGAATCCAACTTCATGATGATTTTTAAATTACAATAATAATGATGACAAGAATCAAAATAATTCAGTTTAAAGTTAGTGGTAAAGGTCCCGTGTTGGGGTGGAGAAGGGGTAAAAGTCTGTAGGTTATGAGCAAACTAGGGAAGAAGGGCAAACCCTTCAGGGTAGTGAGGGGACAGGAAAGAAAAGGAAACAGGAGGTGCTTGAGTCCTGTAGCACAGGAGAGATGCATGCTTGCCCTGGGGTAAGGGAGGCCACGTGGGTACACTTTGGTTTCCTCAGCCCAGGGTTAAAAGAAGGAAAATGAAGCAGAGTGCCTGAGGGATGTGAGGAGACCTGGGTGCATATGCTAGGGGATGAGGGGGACTTTGTGGGTCCCACTTGGGGTTTAGGGAAGAGCAGCTGAAAATGTGGGGATGCTTTAGAAGAAAAGGAAAATCAGTCCCACCCTTGTGCCTGGACAAAGAGAGTGACAGGAACTGGACCGCACAGAGTACACACCCTGCTTCAGAACCATGGCCAGGGGCCCCTGTGAACTAGACAGGCTTTGCACCCCTCCAGGTTGAGTCAAACAGCTTCCTTCACACCAGGACTTGTGGCAGCAGCCAGGGAAGTTGCCTGCGTCATGCAGAGCTGGACCTCAGGTTTAAAGAGGAACTTGGCTTCATGCAATTGGGAATTCCATGGTCAGATTCTGCCCCTAAGTTGGTAGGTTCCATCTCTGTCTCTGGAAGCCAGGTGCTCACCCAGAAAGCCACCAGGTGGAACACATCTCAAACAAAACTGCATTCTGCAGGAGGTAGAAAGAACTCAGAAAGTTGTGGTGTCTGTGGTCATGTTGTTAGGATCATGGGTCAGAGACTTTAACTTTGATAGCATCAAAGATCTTCCCCTGGAGAGCTACCTGTTCATGTCACACTCCCTGGTGCACTTCACTTACGCTTATCTCACTTGATTGTCATAACATGCCTGTCACACGGGCTAGTTGTCAGCTTTCCCTTTTTATGGGTTTGCCTAAAGCAAGATAAACAGTAAATGAAGAAGCGTGACATGGAATCTGTTTCTCCTTATTTGCAGTCTAGAGATTTTCTTGGACACCTTGCTACAACCAGTTGAGTACCCTTCCTCCCAACTTGCTCAATTAACAGGGGTCAGTTTGTGGTAATCAATCACTTCCTTACTAAGTTGTGCAGTTCTGAAAGGAAAGTAATTTTTTTCCTCACAAACAGATGGTCTGGTTTTTATTAATAAATTGAGATAGTCATTGGTTCCAAAGAGAGGGTGGGAGGAAGAAAAGATTAAACATTGATTTAGAAGGAAGAATGCCAGCTAATGTTTAAGAAGCCCCTTTGTAAAGTAGCCTAGGTCTCTATAGGAAAATCCCAAATTGCATTTTATGTCTTCCTGACCCCGAGCCCAAAGTGAAACAGGAGGCACTGTGCTCATGACTTTTGATCTATCCAAGTCTGATACTGGAATCAATTACCGCAGAAAGCTATAAAATCTCTTTCTCCAGAGGTATTTCAAACTGAGGTAGATAATTTCAGAAGGGACCAGGCCACAGCTTGAAGATGAACTGAATGACCTCTTGATATTTTCTAAGCAAGAAACTAATTCAGTTGCAATGTACAGGTCTTAAGTGTTCCCAAAGCAAGTCTCAGAAGTAACTTGTCTCAATTCACAGCTCGTCTTGCTCTTTTGTGAGTCTAAAATTTCTCCATATGTGAGTTTCGATAGAACGAGGGGTAGTGCAGAATGAGGAAAGTCTAACTTATAGCTCAAATCTGTAATAGTAATGGTTAAAAACATGTACTGAATACCTTACTTCATTCCAAGGACTTTGCCAGCATTTTACGTGGTAACTCATTCAGCTTTTGCTGTGGCCTGTGTGGACACATGCCTCCTTGGTGCAAAATCTAGAAAAAGCATACATCTCAGAGGTATATAACTGCAGCGTTGTCATTTTCCAGCTGTGTGATCACAGAAAAGTTACTTAACCTCTCGGAGTCTCAGTTTTAAAAACTGTAAGTGGAAGATGAAATGCCCTGCTTTTAGGTGTTGTTCGTGAGGACACACATAAAGCATATATACGCACTATTATAATTTTGAAATATGTCCAGGGAACTTCATTGGGTCAACATATGACATTTCAAGAGGAACGTGATTACTCTTTAAACTTGGGGTGACAGAGTCAACTCATTCTTTCTCTTGTCATTCTTGAGAGAAATTGCTGGTGTAAGATATCTCAAAGTCCTTGAAAATATCAATAACATTAACATAATGCTAATGTGAATAAATCAGCATCAGCTAATCAGCATTCCTGGAAAAACAGAGCCAAGTGTCACCTTGTAGAGGTAAAACAGCAGCTTACTGTGCATGTCTGAACCTGTCTATGTGGCTAGCTCCCAAGTAGTTGGTGGAAATGCATTTCAGAAGTTACTTCCTTGGAGTGATAGTTTCAGATGATTCCTGAGGCCTTGACAGAGGATGCTGGGATCGGGGGTGGGGGGCTGGTGGGAGGGCAAGCTAGATTTAATTCCTACCCCCACCACCATCACCTTCCATCACAGCAAAACAGCTTTAATGTCTTTTATATATTGGGGGGTTTGTGTTTGATTCTGAAAAAATAATTCTGTTGTTTTTCAAAAAAAGTTTGGAAAATCACACTTCAGAAAATATGCCCAGTTTATTCATTTGGGATATGAATAAAGTACTTCAAATAGTTTTGTAAAATGAATATTAGTAACTGGTGTCTTTTTAAAAAGGTGGAAAAGGAGGAAAGAAATTCAGATGGAGTTGGTGGAGGAGAGGCCAACGGTGGGTTTGAATCCTGGAGCTGCCAACTGCGTGTGACCTTGGGGCAAGGAATTTAACTTCTCTGTGCTTCCCTATCCTCATCTGTACAACGAGGATGATAATTATATCAGTTTCCTATTACTGCTGTAACAAATTGCCACAAACTTAGTGGCTGTAAAACGACACACATTTATTATCTTACAGTTCTAGAGGTCACAAGTCTGAAATGAGTTTCATTGTGCCAAATCAAGGTATCAGCTCCCCCTGGAGGCTCCACAGGAGACTTTGCCTTTTTCAGTTCTTACAGGCTGCCTGCTCGCCTTTTGTCCCGGCCCCTCCTCTGTCCCTAGCCAGCTCCCTCTGGCTCTGACCCTCTGCTTCCTTGGTCATGTTTCCTTCTGATGTTGGCCCTCCCCTGCTTTACTTTTGTAAACTTTTATGATTGCATTAGTCCCATCTGGATAATCCAGGATACTCTTCCCATCTCAAGATCCTTAACCACATCCGCAAGTCCCTTTCACCACGTAAGGTGACATAGTCACAGGTTCTGGGGATTGGGACATGGGCATTTTTGCGGTGGGGGGACATTATTCAGCCTGCTACAATAACCAACAGCACCTGACTCATAGGCTGTTGCAGGGAGTAAAATGTGAATGTATACAACATGCTTAAAATGGTATCTGACACATAAAAAGGGCCCAACGCGTGGTAGCTATGGTTATTATTCTGGTACATTTCGATCATGGCAGGAACGCAGCCCGACCCCGCCTGCGGCACAGTACGTGCAAAGCTCATGGGCCTGGGGAATGGACCCAGGTGCCCCTTCACTGACTTCCTGCTTGACTTGGGGCAGGCCCGGTTTCTGCATCTGTAAGATGATCAACTCTACCTCACAGTGTCGCGAGGAACACGTGGAAATGCAGCACGTGGCTGCCTCAGGAAGTCCTAGTTCCCTTTCCCAGCTGGCTCTGTGAACTGAGGGGGTGACTTACTCTCTCGGCAGGCTTTCCTAGCCTGCAAGTTGGAGGTAACAGTACATACCCTGTTTACCTCACAGTGTGGTTGAAGGACCACAGGATTTGGGGAAGTGCTTGAACTATAAAACGCCACACATGTGGGAATGCCACTACAAAGATATTTGTTTTCTCACTGGGCAAAAATATTCATCGTGGAGATGGAATTTAACTAGATTTGGGGGAGAGGAGCGGACGGAGAGACACAGTGTCTTTTTCTGTTATGATCGGAGAAAGGATCAGGGTCGGGGGCTTGTATTTGTGTCCCGTGGCTGTTGTAACAAATTGCCACAAACTTGGTGGCTTAAAACAACATAAATTTTTTCTCTTAGAGTTCTAGAGGCCAGAAATCTAAAATCAATTTCACGAAGCTAAAATCAAAGTGTCAGCAGGGCTGTGTTCCTTCTGGGGGCTCTAGAGGAGAATCTGTCCCTTGTCCCCCACCCCAGCTTTTGGTGGCTGCTGGCGTCCCCTGACTTGTATCACATCACTCCCATCCCTGCGCTCATGTACATGATTTCTCTGTGTGTCTGTTCTTCAGAGCTCCCTCTGCCACCTTTCATAAGAATACATGTGATTGCATTTACGGTCCACCTGGGTAATTCAGGGTAAGCTCCTCCTCTCGAGATCACGCCCTTAGTCACAGAGGGTGATATTTACAGGTGCTGGGGATTAGGAAGTGACTGTGTCTTGGGGGGAGGGGGCATTTTTTTCAGCTGGCCTCGGGGTATAAAGAAGGAGAGGCCTCTCTGAAATGATCCTTCAATCAGTAGCTAAATGTCAGATTGTGGGTTGCCTTTGTCAAACGCTTCCATAACAAGAGCATTTATGAGGCATTATAGAAGCAACCTCAAACAAAAACATGTGAAATTCCTTTCCTTGATGAGGCTCCCATCTAGCAAATGAAATATAAAACACACTTGAAAACAACCGAAATTGGAGAGTAAGAGACAAAGCAACACAAAGGTCTCCGGTGGAGCATGCAAAGGCAGAGGGATTTGGTCATAGAGTGGGGTGTGACATTCAGAAGGCCACCGCACCTGAGCAGACAGTTGGAGCTGAGTTTTGAAGAGAAGGTGTTCACGTAATTTCTACTGCAAAAGAAAGATAAAACTCACTACGTGTAATAAAAGTCAGACCGAAAAATGGCAGGGGTAAGTCGTACTTGATTCTATTTTTACTAATCGAAAATGAGATAACAGTTACGAATGTGTTTTGAAAATGTAAAAGCGATGGAGATGTGAGGTGTTGGTTATTAATAATGCCAGTAATCTCCAAATTGTATTGTTTAAGTACTGTATGTCAGTAGGTTAGAAAATGAATAGATGGTATGGCCTTAAATTTTGAAGGGTGAACTCAATGTCAAGAATTCCAAGTATCATGCCTACCTATTAGATTTTGTTTGTTTGTTTTAGTGTAGCCTTTGGCAGTCTTTTTAACCTTATATTATCACATATGGCATTATCCATAATTGTGACCATATCATCTACAATTCACACGGACTACAATCCTCCGACTTATTAAAGCCCACAGAAAAAGTGCTGTTGTGTGAATGTTAAACTAAGGTGAAATAATTACCTCACCACAAAGCTAATTTATGCCATTTAAGTGGACCAAATATCGGCTCCCAAATGGTAACGTTTGGTCCATTTTGGACCCTGAGGCCTAGGAGTCCCAGAATTAGAGCAAGTCCAGGGTTTGACAGTGATGTCTCTGCTTCCCGGTCAGGGCTGAAGTGTCTCCCAGTGGAAGATCCATGGTAAGACAGCGTCATGTTTTCTCAGCAGCCTCCAGCCACTAATCAAACACTAAGAAAACTGGAACTTGACGCCCTTATTCTGTACTGGCCAAATAAGCAAGACGTGCTTTTATGAAAGGAGATTTATTTTTAAGTTTGGACAACAGGCAAACATGTCTGATTTTCACAATAATTTCAAAATAACACACCAAAAAGGGGGGAGGGGAAGAAAAATGTGGAAGGGAGAATTTTTTTAAGCTTTTCAAATCAATTTTGTCCTTCTTTTCTTCCACTAAAGATGAATCTCCTGAGTATTAAGATAGATGAGTGTCGCAGACAGACTTAAGGTGGCCTGTATGACTCCTGCCTCCTGGTACTCATACTTTTGCATGAGCCCCTTCTCTTGAGTGTGAACAGGACCTGTGACCTGCTTCCAACCAATAGAACAGGGCAAAGGTGACAGGATAGTTGTGATTATTTATACCTAATTATGTGATTATTGCATAAGTTTGTGGTATCTCTGTTGCTGGGGTCTCTCCTCTCTCTCTCTCTCTCTCTCTCTCTCTGGCTCTCTCTCTCTCTAATTAGCTGCTTTTGAGGAGGCCTGCAGCCTCTGCAAACTGAGGGCAGCCTCCAGCTCATATCTAATAAGAAACTGAACCCCTCAGTCCTACAACTGCAATTAAATTCTGCCGACAACCTGAGTAAGCGTAGAAGTAGACCCTTCCCCAGTTGAGTTTCAGATGAGAACTCAGATCAGGTGACACCGTGATTGCAGCCTTGTAAGAGCCTAAGCAGAAGACCGAGCTAAGCCTTGCCAAGACTCCTGACCCACAGAAACTGGGAGATAATAAATGCGTGGTTTTAAGCCACTAAGTTTTGGTAATATTGTTATGTAATTACAGAGGCTAATACAATGAATTTGAATTTTTCTCTCTACATCAGAAAGTTTACCTCAAGGAGAAGAGAGAGAGAAATCCAGGCCATAGGCATTAAACAAGTTGCTAATCACTTTGGAATATTTTAAATATGCTTGTATTTAGAATGTATATTGTTTATATATCGATTTCCCTCTACCCATACTCTCTTTGATGCATTTTGAAAAAACAAACACAGAATATACCTAGTGAATATTTAGAAAAGAGGAGTTGAGCTTGTAATATATTTAGGACAAGAGAATTCTTCCTTCACTCCAATTTTAATTCAGTGTAACGGCATTTAAAATTTTGAGTTTTGGGGGGAAATTACTCCTTTCTCACTTTTAAGTTAGTTTTTCATTGGCTAGAATTTAATACATTGTGGTTTTTTTTTCTTTTCCATGACTTTATTTTTGTCTAATATATATAGGGTAGAGATTTCTTTAGATGATGTTTTAAATCTCTAATTCCAGTAGCATTTGAAGTAATAATAGAAATGAGGACTTAGATTCAATTGCCATAAAATAACATTTTGCTAACTTTTCAGTTCAGTCTGCCTAATTCTTTACAAGTAACTTTAGGATCATAAAAACTCTGTATATTAGTTGAAGGTTTAGTTTCTTAATTCTTAATCAAAATTTTTATTCCACTGATAAAGGAGGCTTTTTAACATTTTAAATATAGTTTTATTCCTTGAATAGAAAAAAAGAGATGTGCAATTAGTCATGCAAATGGCACTCCCATCATTATATTACACAAACAGCAGCTGCAGAGTCACAGCTGACATTTATTAGATGCGGATTACTTGCCAGGCACGGTACAGTCATTTAATCCTCACAAGCAGCTGGTGATGTAGGTGCTACTACGATGCCCATTTTACAGACAAGGAAACTGAGGGGTAGAGGTTAAGTGCCTTGCCTGTAGAATGGCAACCAACAGAACCTAAGATCATATTTACTAATTCCTAAAAATAAAGATGGAGGCATATCTACATCAAACTGTCTTCCCCAGGAGAAAAGGCAGCTCTTTGTACTAAATAATATGATCATGCATATTATAAGCAGACTCTGTATTTAACCTCTCTTGCGCATAAAGTCATACAGAGAAAGGTAATAATGATGCTGTAAAAATCTTTTTTACAATGAATTGCAAAGCAAAAATTGCTATGACATGAAATAAGCAAATTTTTTTTTCCTTGTAAACTGACCACTTTAAAATTTGCCCCTATAAAAATATCTCTTCTGTATATACTTTCTACCTTTATCTTGTCAGTCTTTTCCCATCAGTCTCTCTTCCTTGTTAGAAGATGCCATAAATATATGCTGCTACTGAATACTCTTCTTGGCAATGAAGAATAGTGTAAATTGAAAATCTTGCAAAAGATTCAGTTTCTTGAGTTTGATAAAGAGATGTGGACAAATTGCTCAAATCTAAAGATAGAATTGGACTAGTTAAAAATTGAAGATACAAAATAGACAATAGTGGTAATACAGGCACATCAAAAAGAGAAGGATTCGAGTATCAAGGGACTAAGAGAGGCCTTTGGGAAAAATTAATAAAGCTCTTGAAAACTTTTACAAAAATAACCTCTTTTAGACTGGGTTATGAAAGTCCACTATGGAGTGAATTATGTTAAATTTTGCTATCATATAATTTTGTGCTATCCGATATACTTCTAGTAATTTTTAAAAATTATGGCCCCTCTTTAAAAAAGATATAAATCAATACTTTATTCATTTTCTGTTCATTTTTCTAGCCTTCTTCTTTCTACTCTGAACTATGAATTTAGCTTCTAAGTGAATTTATGTCGAGTGGCCTTTTCTTGGTATAATTATCCTTGAGAAATGAGTCTCCCTATGCTTCCTCTGGACAGAGCACAGTTATTTAACTCTAAACGCATGAGCCTCTCATCATTGGACATATTGAAGGAGAAAGTGGACCACC
>RJWJ010027264.1:0-22593 GCA_004363605.1 Indri indri
GCAGGCTCACGGCACATGCTCGCTGACATCAGGTGGCTGAGTTATTTCGCCTACTCGGTTATTTAGTGCCCCTTTTGTGATGAACGCTTTCTGCTAATTTACATATAATGCCAAGATCTTCCTTCTTTACACCCATTTCCATAAGCCTGTGAATTCCTTCTCCCCCAGACGCCCTTGTCTCCAGCCATTCAGTCTTCTAGGCTAGCCCCTGACCAGCCCTCCAAGTCATTTGTCGCTGCCATGAGTTCAGATTTTTCTCATCTTTGGCAAATTTTCCTTCCACATAAAGTGCATAACTGGGGACACTGCTCGAGTACCTACCTCTGGAGGGTTTCCCCTGGCCACTGTCTTTAGCGGTCGATCCCCGATTGTCGCAGCAGCCCCCCAATTCCAGCTTGCACCCGCGTATGGTACTGAGCCAGCCCACCTGTAAATCAAGTTCAGGCCCTTCCTCCTCCCTCAGCTGGCTGTGTGAGACCCCCACCCACTGGATGGCCATGGGGGTGAGCTGAGGGAGGAGGACACGGGCTCCAGGACACCTGCTCATACACCTTCCTTCTGCCCCCACCCCTCGGGTTCCATCTCAGGTGCACCTTTTCCATCGCTTGATGAGAACCCAGATCATCATGGGTATTTCTAGATGCAATTTCACTTGGTATCCCATGGGCAACTCTTCCATTCCCATCACTAATATACCTGGAGCACTTTTTCAAAAAGCGTGCATTCTCTGCTGCTGATGGCACGGCCTTGTTCCAGGCCCCCGGGAGGCTGTTTTGTGGCAGCTTGTCACGGGCGCTGGATTGACACCTCAACACCACAGGATGTGCTAGATCAGCAGTCCCCAAACTTTTTGGCACCAAGGATTGGTTTCATAGAAGACAATTTTTCCATGGACCAGGGGCAGGTGGGTGGGGGATGGTTTGAGACTGATCCAAGCACATTACATTTATTTCTATTATTATTACAATGTAATATATAATGAAATAATTATACAACTCACCATAATGCAGAATCAGTGGGAGCCCTGAGCTTGTTTTCCTGTGACTAGACGGTCCCATCTGGGGGTGATGGGAGACAGTGACACCCAAAGCGTGTTGCTTATGTCCAGTCTACTCTGTAATCTCATTTTGGTTGCTGTCACTGCAGAAAACGTTGCTTCACAAAGACAGGATGTTGGAAATGGAAGCAGGCTTTTCAGTGCTTTTGTGGCAATCTCAGGATATTCTGCCTTGACTTTAATTCAGAACGCATGAGATTTGAAGTTGTCTCAAACATAGTTTTAAGGCCGCCGTCATTTGTGATCTCAAGCAGTTGATCCTCTTCCAGCACAGAGTCGATCCACCTGGCTTATTCACAAATGGGTTGAGGATCATTCCTTCCCAGTTCAGGGGTCTTCTGTGGTTGGGAAGTAATGCTCAAACTCTTTCAAAAGCTGAGACAGGTGATCATGCACCAGCTGGGAGAGAGAAGGCCCTGCCTGGCTCACTCTCTTTCAAAATCTCTGCTTATGTTTGAAACGTGTCAAAAATCCCAATGTCCACTTGTCACCCCCATAATTCCAGTTTAGTTTTGAACACAGCCACTTTACCTGCCGATACGAACACAGTTGTCATTCACCCCTGAAGTGACAGATTGAGTTCGTTAAGCAGGTTGAATACGTCACACAAGTTGAGCAGGTTGAATACGTAAGCAAGTTTTGGAGCCCATTCTGTGTCCCTGAAATGTGCTGCCAGTGGTGACTGTTTTTCTAAAAGAAATCTCTGGAGCAGCTCTCGTAACTCAAAAACACTGCCCAGTGATCTACCTTTAGGAAGCATCTCGCGTCTTTGTACAAGAAGACATGTGTGCTCTGCATCCATCTCCTCACAGAGCTGAGTGAACAGATGTGAGTTAAGGGCATGTTCTTTAATGTGGTTGATAATTTTAATCACATCCTGCAAAACGTTGTTTAGTTCAGATGACATTTTTCGGCTAGCCAGCATCTCTCTACGGATGACACCGTGCGTAGACTCACATGCAGACGAGACCTCCTTGACTTGAGTAGCGAAACCAGAAAGCCGTCCAGTCATGGCAGCTGCTCCATCCGTGCATAAACAGACACAAAATGACCAATTCAGTGTTCCTGATACGGAATCATTCAGAGACTTGAATAGTTCTGCAGCTGTGGTGTTGGTTGGCAACAAAAGTCCACACGACATATCCCCATGCATGTCCTCCTGAAAAATATATGGCACAGAAACAAGCCTTGTTGCCTTGTTGTCTACACTGGTAGATTCGTCAACCTGGATTGCGTACCACGGTGACTCATTAATCCTCTCTAACAATTGTGCCTCAACATCCTCTGCTATTTCATCAATTCATCTAGTTTGGTGCTAGCCGAAAGAGGAACACGTGCCATGTTTTGAACTGCAGCCTCTCCTAAAGGTTCATGGCAAATGTCCTTAGCAGCAGGCAGATCAACTCTTTATCAGTCATAAAGGGCTTCTTAGCTTTAGCAATGCGGTAGCCCCTAAGAATGATGCTGTCAGTGTAGACACATTCGATGAAGTGGTGACCTTCAGTAATTGCTTCTGTTCTTCGTGTTCATACTTTTGTCTTTTGAAAAACTCCAAAGGCTTGTCTTTTCATGCAGGGTGCTTGGTCTCCATGTATGAAGCAGTTTTGAAGGTTTCATGGCTTCGTTGGATAGCCGGCCACCACGTGTTATACAAAGCAGCTTGGAGAATGTGAATCACCTGTTGCAATGAACCTATAATTTAAGTAGGACTCTTGGTATTTTCTTTTAAAAGTAGCTTTCACTTTGTTGGCAGTCTTAGCATCTTCTGCTGACTCCTCATTGGGTCTTTCCTCCTTTTCAAAGCAGCTCTCCAGCGACGTTTGTTTTTTACTCATTTTTGCTAGAGTTAGCTTGTGGCTTAGCAAAACTGTGACTGGGATAAGTGCACAGTGTGGGAAAGAGGTGTGGACAGAAGTGGTAAATAAAATAATGGGCAGGCCACACACAGAGTAAAATAAGTGCCGGATTCTGACTTAAAGCCTGCCGCCAGATGCAGCTGTACAATTGAAGTACATCAACTAACTTGCCACTATAAAGCCTGCCACCAGATGCAGCTTAATTGTCACTTGCCACTCACTGGGTTGATACGAGTCTGCAAGCAATTGATTTATTATGGTCTCTGTGCAGTCAAACCTCTCTGCTAATGATAATCTGTATTTGCAGCCGCTCCCCAGTGCTAGCATCACCGCCTCAGCTCCACCTCAGATCATCAGGTGTTAGATTCTCATAAGGAACACAACCTAGATCCCTCGCACATGCAGTTTACAGTAGGATTCTCGCTCCTATGAGAATCTAATGCCACCACTAATCTGACAGGAGGTGGAGCTCAGGCAGTGATGCGAGTGATAGGGAGTGGCCGTAAATACGGTTGAAACTTCACTTGCTTTCCTGCTGCTCACTTCCTGCTCCCAGGTCTGTGGCCTGGGGGCTGGGGACCACAGTGCTAGATCACACAGCCCAAGTGGCAGGGCTGTCTGCACCACAGCCTGAACCTGCCACAGGGCCCACTCTGCTCAGAACTGGCAGCCTTCCATGCCACTTGCCAGTGGGGCTGGAATAGCATTTCTGGGTATGGAGCACATGGCTTCTAGAACATGGGGGCTTATCAGGCATCCTGCTTCCTTCTTTGCAATCGAGGATGCAAAATGTAGCAATTTGTCTTCCACTTTGGAAGGGATGCCCTGGCATGGACCCAATCACTGCACCCCTAGAAACGTTATTGCTATGCCAGTCTCTGCATATCAGTGTGTATCACCCACCCTGTACAGCGTGTGTGCTTCACCAAGTCCTCTTGCGGCTAGCTACTCCTTTCTCATCCTGCCAAATTAGAAAGATAGCATCAATTTAATGGATCAATGTGATGTTCTGTGAGGTGCCCAAACAAGCCAGATCTCTCCCAGCTAAATGAAGACAGAAAGCAAATGAGTGAATCAAATAGCCCTGGGGCAACACTGTAAATGTGAGTTGTTCATTCCAGGTGAATACAAAATATTTCTGATTCTCTTACCTGATTGGGATAAAAAAGAATGTGCTCATTAAATCAATGGCAACATGTCATGTACCTGAGGCCATAATCATCTGCTCTAGCAGAGACACTACACTGGAGCTGTCATGGGTTGAGTTTGTGAGTCCTCAGTTCTTTTCCTGGTTCCTCCTGTTCCTGCAGGGCCAGACTGCTCAGGTAAATGGAGATACGGTGGGGACCACCAGCCATGCATCCTTGAGTTCCTTGAGGGTGGCATTCATCTCCAGCATCCCCCTGGGATGCAATATTGTTTATATTTTACTGTCTTGGCTGAGGTTCAGAGTGGGAGCTGTATCGGAGGTTTCCACTTAACTTTTCCCACTATGATAGCTTTTACCCACAGGCCAAAACCCAGTGTGGGATTTCTTCAATTCCAATTATGCATTCTGGGACTGGGGAAATGACCACAGGATGGATCCGTGGATCCAGTGGGCCCACCAGAAGCTGGACTTTAGCCAGTAAGTACTCCATTTATTGCCCAGCTCCTGTGATGCTTGGGGTCTCTGGATGTCAAGGTCAATTCAGTTCTTCAAATAGTCCCCAAAATACCTGAGTAGTCTCCTTTCCCCAGTGAAAAGTCACTCTAGTAAATGGTCATAGGTCCCGCTGTTTATCTGAAATCATTACATTATAACCTGTTATGTTACAGGATTCTTTCTCTTAAGTACTCAGCCACCTCTCATCAATGGTTTTCAGTTCTAAAACCTGAATCCAGTCCAGTTTATATACACACACACGTGCACACACACTTATATGCATGCACAACCATGTTCCTACGTGTACAGCGGTACATTTATGGGCTGCCCACCTCTAGGGTGCTGTATTCTATTAACATCTCCCCGACTCTCTGCAGGTCAAGCCCCCTTGGCTGCCGCTCCAGCCTTGCCAGTTGTTAACAATAGTTGTGAGCTCCTGGCCTCTGGTGGCTAAGCCCTGCCACCTGGCCTCTACTGCCTCACGGCACCATCATCCCCATCGCTGTCAATTAGCCGAGCTCAGGGACCTCTCCCACAGGCAGCCCGGCCTGCAGGGAACCCCGCAGGGCTGCTGCCCCTCACTTGGGCTTGCCAGATACAAACAGGATGCCCGGTTATGTTTCAATTTTAGATAAACAAGGAATAATTTTTTAAGTGTGAGTATGTTCCAGCATTAAGCAAAAGTACTGTATGTCCCAAATACTGTGTGGGACATACTTATACTTAAAAATTACTCCTTGCATACAATGTATACTTTATCGTGCACCCCACCACCCACAGCTCCCGCTACTCTTTAAAAGCCGGAATCACCGCGCTGCCTGGACTTTCCCGCAGCGTGGGCATTCTCCGGTGCCATCACTTTCTCCCAGGGAAAATTATAGCAATTGTGTTGCCACCTTATCCCAATAGTTGGGACATACTTATACTGAAAAGTATTTGTTGTTTATCTGAAATTCAAATTTAACTCTGTGTCCTATATTTTTATTTGCTCAGTCTGGCAACCCTACTCTTACACTCACTCACCTGGTGGCCTTGGGGGATGAGGTGTCCTCTGGTGGGTCGCTGGCCTCACAGCAGATGGCCCCTCCAGGATGGCCACTTCCCCAGGCCTTTTACCACTTCCTTCACCATCTGCTGTGCACTTCAGCCATTTCAACTTTGCTCACCTCGGGCCCTCGCCTTCCCCGGGCTTCCAGGAGTTAGTTGTAGCAGTGAGTGACATCACCCCGAGGGTCCTTACCATGGTGTTAAATCCTCAATCCCAAGAGCATGACCCCAAGTCCATAATCTCCCTCCTCTGGTCTTAAGTCCCACCACTTTACTCAAGCACCCTCACAGCCTCGCCCCTCCTTAGCTCCCTGGTACAGCAGCTAATTCTCGCAGCACCTTTAGGTGGTCCTCTCCGTCCTCCCTCATCAAACCCAGTATGTCCCCAGCCAGGTTATGCTGCCGCTTAATCCTGGTCGCTGTTCGGACAGCCTGGAAAGGAAGTGGGCGCAGAGCCTGCAGGGGTTCCTGTTGCCTAGTTGGGGAGAGGCCTCCGCAGGGTGGGGAAAGAAAGGACCAGCTCTTAATGGGAGAAGTGGGCCACCGCTGCCAGCTTTGAGGGTTCAGAGGGGTCTCAGGAACCAAATCATCAGGACATCCACCGCTTGGGTCTCCCCACCGTCAGAGCAGGCTCCCGAGTCAACAACCCTGAAAAGCGTAGCAACTGGGTAGCTGCCTTGTTCCAGGCCCCCTCTCTGCCCCACAGACCAGCTGGATCCCTTATTGCCAACTGATCAAGACCCCACACCCTCTCTTACTGCCTGCTTACTGCTCAGGCCACTCCCGATATCGACGGTGTCAGTTCAGGTCTCTGGGTGGCAGAAATGGAGTCAGAGTGGGGAGTGCTGGAGGCTGCGTAACGGTCATGCTTGTTAAAACGACAGGAGGAGGAAGCAGGAATGGGCGGGGCCAGGCTTCCTACCACAGTGCAAATCCGAGCCCTGGGAAGGAAACGGGGAAGGAGCGGAACAGGCAGGTAGACTCAGAGTGAGAGGTCCCTTTGGCCCTGTAGACTCCCTGCCTGCAGGGGGAGAGTGCAGCCAGAGGTGGACAAGAGACAGCTGCTGAAAGCAGAGGCACGCACTGCTCTTGGCCTGGCTAAGGGTGTTACACGTAGACCCAGCTCAACCTCCCTTTGGCTAAAGCCCCAAACATCCACAGCCACTACCCCACCACCCAGCACAAGAAGTGTGGTGGAAAGGAAGTCTGAGTGGAAGCAGACAGTGGTCTTAACTGATTGTGGCTAAAATATCTTGAGTTTTGCGTATCTTATAAAAACATAGGAATCCATTGCTTGAGTCCCTGCCAAGGTCTTGGAAGGGGCCCTTGCGGGTGAGAGGACCTGAAATTAAGCTTCATTAACTTCATGGTGATTCCAGGTCTGTATTACCTATTATTATTATTTTCATTCTGGGTTAAGAGTTCCTATAACTTGAGGTCCTTCTCTTTTAGATGGCAGCCGAGGCTTATGGCCACCCTGGGAAGGGATGCCGCAGGAGAAGGCAGGCAACCAAGACGGCAGCTCTTGATTTTTGAGTTTCTAATTATCCCATGGCAGAGATAACAAAAATTGGGTGTTTCTTTTTTTGTTTTTTTTAAGAAAATGCTTTCAGTTACGAAAATCTAGGCTTTTGAGCTTCAAACTCCTAATCCTTGAAAGACTTAGAGAATAAAGTTTATGCATGAGCCATGGATTTGAAAACAGAAACATATCTGATTACTCAGAGTCATTTTCTAACACCCCAACAATCGCTCAAAGATTCCACAGGCTGGCGTCCGCGGCTGGGGGGCGGGGGCAGGAGGAGCAGAGGAGGAGATGCAGTTTAGATGGATACTGCCATGTGACCCGAGGGGAGGATCCTGGGCCACACCCCTAGGGGAGGAGGCATAACGGAAACTCCAGATCCACTTGGGAATCTGACTCCAAGAGGACTTTAACCTTGCTTCCAGAGTGGAGCCCTGAAGTGGCAAGCATCATGGAATTTCCCACCGGTCCACCTGAGAGGGGTACAGCAGAGAAGGCTGCATCTGGCTGGACCAAGGCAACCCTGGGTGACACCACCGCCACCACCCCATTATGGGCAATGGCCCGATGTTTCCCAAGCTCCCTAGAGGGTTGAAAGAAAATAGGACCTAGAGAGATCTTACCGTTGGGACAGGCACTCATGAATTTGATCCAGTGACAAGAGACCAGATGGGAACAAGGATGCCTTGAGAGATGCCAGCATGGAGGTGTGGACAGAAGCAGCTGTTGCCCGGGCACCCTGGAAGCCGGGTGGACACACATGAAGCCTCTTGGAAACATTTTTTTAGGGGTTAGGTTGTGCTGGGATCCAGAATTGGCTGAACAAACTATGATCTGACTGAGATAAAATTTCTGCTACCCATCAGATCAGAAGCTCCTTAGAGAAATGAAATGAAATTATAGACAAATAATGCTCCATTTCTTATACACCAGAGTTGGCCACCTGAGATTTCATATCTGCTACACAGGACTATGGCAAGGATTACATGAAACCACCACAGTCCCCCAGTATAGTTTCTGCCACCTAATCAGTCCAAACAGCTCGTGGCTTGATATTTCCCATCTTCCCCGAGATCCGCTCCCCACTGACTCTGGGCTGCGGGAAGCTGACCTCATGGACTGCAGGCCATGGGCGGGTTTGCCCTCTGCGGTAGGGTTGGGCCAATGGGGGGCACAGCAGGAAATGGGAGGGGCTGGGAGGAAAGAGCGGTGGGTGTTCATGCCCTGGGTTTGCCGATGACTGTATTTCCCGCAGCTCCTGGTGGCCCTCTCCTACCAGCACAGCAATCCTTGGGGTTCCGGGAACCACTCCCTCTCTGCTCCTCCACGGCCTCGGCCTGGGCTGCTTCACTATCCCTTCTTGGGGTCCCTTAATCCTGTGCACACTTCTGTAAATAGTCCCTTCGTTATACTCGCGGGAATCACCTCTTTGGAGAGGGCCACTGTTTCCTGGATGCTACACTGTTGTTAGTATTCCTTTGAGTTTGAGAGCACATGTGATTTCCTGTGTGATCCTATCGAGTCAGTGATCCGTTCTGAGGCTGTTTCTTTAGCTGTTAAATGAAAATATAATACCCCAGGCTTTCCTAATTCAGAGGGATAGTATGGGAATTATATGAATCAATCTAGGTGACAATACTCTGGAAAAAGGTATGATGGTGCCTCTACTATTAGAATTATTAAAAGTAACAATAGTAATGAGATTGTTCCTGACCACAGATCTCCTTTGTTCCATCTCTCTTCTCTCCAGCACCGTGGCAGTCTTTGGTCCGTGGCAAAGCCCCTGTCCTTTGTTGCAAAGTCCTATGCTGCTGAAAGATGAAACTGTGTAATCAAGATAAGGCACACAATTCTCAGAGCTGCTGCCACCACATTTGACAAATGCCACAGTGGGCCCTAGACGGTGTTGCAGCCTCTCAGAACAGACCCAGGCCTGCCCTTGCAGCCTCAGGGCTCTGTTTGCTGCCCATGGAGGCCTGCTGAGAACCAGCCTGTGGCCCTGGCTGAAGCCACCGAGCGTCAGGGTCCCTCCCACCTGAGTATCAGGTGGATGGGGCCTGGCTCAATGAAGACTGATGTGGACTCAGGTTGCTCCAAGCTCCTGGCAGAAAGAAAACTGCTAGTGAAGTATGCATGGCCAGGTGAGCTAGGATTGCTGAGAGAGAGGAGAGCAGCCCTACTGAGGCAGTTTTAGGTTTCTGTGCCTGTTTCAAAACACAAGCATGCCCCCCCGAGAGCTTCTGCCCCTCCTTCTGGCCTCTTAATCCATCAGGTGTTTCCATTGTCCCTTCTTCCTAGACCAGCACCCCCACCAGGCCTGACAAGGGAGGGACACCAGGAATAGCAAAGCTCATCAGTGGCCTCTGTGTGATTGAGATAGCTCAGCCCCCAGTTGTTTAAAATCAGGAGTCAATACACCTGGAGCTACAGCAAGAACTATCCTGAATCAATTTATTAGTAGAACAATGTTCAGCTGCATTAAGCAGAAAGCTGCCCGTAGTGGATTATTCAAACAGGTGTCTCTTCTTTTTCTTTTTACGACTTGTAAGGGATCTAGAGGTAGGCAGTCCTGGGTGGCTGTAGCTATTCAAGGAGGTATGGCTCTTGCTCTCCTGGTGTTTCGATGGTGACTCCCCTCCAGGCATCCATCCCATTGCATCCAAGGCAGGAGGATGAGGGAAGAGCCAACGGCTAAGGGCTAAATGAAGATGCCACTTAGGTCTGCTCCCTTTCAAAAGCTGACCCAAAGCCTCACCCAGGACATCAGTAGCACATCTGGATTACATGGGCTTCTATGGTCTAGCACGGGAATCCAAACCCTCATTAATTACATGGCACCATGGGAAAGTCTGTTCTGATCTCATACTGTGAGATCCAGTTGACATTTTAGTCATGGAGCAGCCATCCATCGGGAAATGCCTGTAGCTATAATCAGATGTGTCAAATCCGGCAGCGAGGCTAGACTTTGGAAGCTGGGTGGGGTCTGGAGAGGGGAAGAGGAAGGGAGAGAAACGTAGGCAGAACAACAGTGTGACAATGCTGGGACAAGCTCCGGGACTGATGGTTCCATTCTGTGGTGGTCACTACACAGTTCCATAGTGAAGGCTTCCCAGAACTCCACTCTGTTGAGAAACTGCTCACCAAGCTTCCCTTTCTGTCTGGTTCTATTTAACGGAAAACTATGTCTGCTTTCCACTCCCTGAAACTTCTCTTCAGGGTTCCTGCCATTGGCTCAAGCTATGGGAGAAGGCATGTGAGACCGAGGCCTTCCGGAGGCTTCCAAAGTTAAAGCACTCCCACGGACATGAGACAGAATTGCCTATGGAGAATTGTATTATAGCCAAGTGCCACGGTATATATTTATCTGTGCCTGAGATTCTCATCTCTTTTTAAAGAAAAAGCCACACATTTGGCCAAGAGACAAAGTGGAAAAAATGTACTGTTGAGCAAATATTCAGGATGATTGCTCAGAATGTATGAAATGAACTGTGTGGAAAAAACATGCCTGTGGCAAATTGTCAGCAGGCTATATTTGGGGGTCCAAATCCAGGTCCCCTGCCAACAGAGTTCACATAGCCTCAGTGTTTTT
Organism: Indri indri; assembly: GCA_004363605.1. Classification (NCBI taxonomy): domain Eukaryota; kingdom Metazoa; phylum Chordata; class Mammalia; order Primates; family Indriidae; genus Indri; species Indri indri. The sequence goes on from RJWJ010027264.1 coordinate 10,720, forward strand.
CCATTTCTATTTATAACTAGGCGCACATTCACACATGAAAAATGCAAGGGACATTTGACTTCGTTTTTAAATGACGAAAATGTTCTAGATGTATCAGGTTACAGCACGTGAGAGCCTTTCTCTGCCCGTGATTAACCTTGCTTACTGGAGAAGGGATTAACCAACATGCAGAAAACAACGTAACAGGATCCCTTGGGAATTTGAAAGTCTGAAAACAACATTTTTCTTTCTTTTTTTTAAAAAAGTCTAATTCACTTCAACAAAACTTTATTGAGCAACAACGATGCGAAAGGTTAACTTGGGACCTAAGCAAGACACAGTCTCTGGTCCCAAGGAACTGGCAGTTTTCAGAGGGAGGTACGTGAATAAAATACAATACACGACAGGATGATCAGTCCCTTTATAGAACTGCTGACAAGTGTGTTAGGCATATAGAAGAGGGTGTGATTGTAACCAACATTTGATGGTTCTCTCTCAGCATCCTTCCTGCCCTCTTTCTTACAGCCCCTGCTTCTATTGGAGGAGCCACGGGGTTCCAGGGAAGTGGATTCTCCCTCCCAGTTTCAGAGGTTGAACACATGACTTAGTCTGGCCAATCAATGCACTTCATGCCCTGTGCACAGTGATTGGTTCAGATTCACCCCAAGCTGGACCAATCAGAGTGAAGATTAAGAAGGTTGCTGGGATGCTGAAACAGACTCAGAGTCTCTTGTGTTGGACATGGGGGAAGAAGCCCCGAGTTGCTGAAAGCTGTTTTGTAGCCATGAGGTGAGCCAGCCTTCTGCTGAGGCTAACTGAAGAAGGTGAATGAAGGGACAAATAAACTAGTTTCTGAACCACCAGAATATTCCTTACCTAACACCATTCTTATTCTTGGTTTCTCAGTCACATGAGACAATAAATTCCCCTTATTGTTTAAGTCAGTTTGAGTTGGCTATTTTTGAACTTCCAACCAAAGGCACCCTTGCTGATACAGGGTGGATTAGGATGTACTTCCTGGAGGAGGTGGCATAGAACTTAAAACTTGAAGATGAATAGGATTCAGAGCAGTGAGATGGGAGAGGACAAGGACACCCCTGTGGCTGAATAGTCGTGTGTGGCTGGATGTGGGATGAATCCTAATCCAATTAATCTGATCCTAGAAGGATTGGGCTGGGTCAGATCATGGCGAGCAGTGAAGGACACACTAAGAAATCTGGTCTTAATCTTTCAGGCAGTGTTTGCCCGGGTGTGATGGGAGGCTGTTCCCTTCCTCCTCAGATCCCTCCTCAGGTACCAGGAGTTCATTCAGTGCATCAGCATTTGCTGTTCAGAGGATCGTGGACCAAACTTTACAGCAAATGCAAGACAAAGCCAGAATGTTCAGGTGAAAAACCAGAGAATGACTGTGTTAGTTCCCTAGGGCTGTCATCACAAATTACCACAAACTCGGTGGCTTAAATCAACAAAAATTTAATTCTTTCACAGTTCTGGAAATTAGAAGTCCAAAATCAAGGTGTCAACAGGGCCATTCTCCCTCAAAGATTCTAGGGGAGGATCCTTCCTGCCTGTCCAACTTCTGGTACAGATGTTTCTTGGCTTAGGGCAGCTTAACTCCAATCTCTGCCACTGACTCCACGTGACCTTCTCCTCATTTCTGTGCCCTCTCCTCTTCTTTTAAGGACACCAGTCATTGGATTTAGAGGTGCTCTAAATCCAGGATGATTTCATCTCAAGACACTTAGCTAAGTACATCTGCAAAGACCCTATTTCCAAATAAGTTCATATTCTGAGGGTCCAGGTGACATAAATTTTGGGTAACATCATTCAACCTACTACACTGACCAATACCAAAGCCAACTGATACTCCATGATTTATGCCAGTTAAAATATGGTGTCCCCTTCTGATGGCTAAGCTGGACCTTCAGTCTTCCTGTGAACCCAACCTACTGGACCCTCTCTTAATAATTAGAATAACTAATTTATGGAGAACTTACAATGTAAGAAGGACCATGCTAAAAGCTTCTCGTTCAGGCTTAGGGTCTCTCCTTGGTTTCTGACATGGCAAGGTTTTTCAAGTGAGGGGAAAAAAGAGAAGGAGGAATGGGGAAGAGAGGCATTATAACCCCAATTTTCAGATGTGGCTCAAGTGACTCGCTCAGAGGGGATGAGACAGTGCTGGGATGTAAGGGCACTCTTTCTAACCCCAAACTTGTGTTTTTAACCTCTCTTACTTCTTTCTTGGCTCAGAGGGGAAAAGATAGAAGATAGCATGAAAGTCTAATGAATTACAATGACTCTTGACTATCCGAGATGGCCAAGTTAACAGAGAAAAAATAGAAATTTGCTATGCGGTCTGTTTGAAGCCCTGAGCTCCACCTCTGAATTTACAATTTTTACTTTCAAGTACCTTTAATTGCACAGTATTGGGAAGGAGTCAGCCAAAAGGAGATTCATCTGATGCTTTAGGGGCCTTTTGTTTTTCCAGGCTGAGCAGCGGCCTGACTGTGGTGGGAGCAAATGGGAACGAAAACTTTTTGGGGGGGAATTATCCAATTTATAAGTATAAAAAATTAGTGGCTCAGCTTTGACCATGACCCAGGAGAGGGACTTTGGACTGAGTCATCAAAGATTATTCTCTGAATCCAATAGGCCAGTGTGTTTTTGTGGCTCAAAAGGTTGAACTAGTCTGGGACATGATTTCTTAAGATTTTGGAAGCAAACCAGAGTATATCACCCTTATCTTATTCAAAGTCATGGTGCATTTGTACTTGGCATTCTGTGTGTTTCTGGTGGTTTAATCTCAAGGAAACTACTATAATTCCATATTTATTTCACTGATGAGGATAAGATCTCCATATAAGTGAATTTTCTAGGTAGTTCAAGAGTAACTGATTGTGAACTAAAACATTTTAATTTTGACCATTTGGGAAGGACCCTTTCCAAATGGTAGTACGCACCTTTGCACTTTCTGAAACAAGGAAATGAAATGATTATTCAGCATCACTAGTAGGAACATCATTTATTGCACTGGACTAGACACAGTGTTGCTGCCAGCGGCATGACAGAAGAGTGGGCTTTGGAGTCAGGCCCACCCAGCTTTGAATTCTAGCTGCTACCTACCAGCTGTGCAATTTTCTAGAAGTGACCTAACCTCTCAGCCTCAGTTTCCTCTTATATAAAATGGGAATAATTCTTACCTCCTGGGGTCGTTGTGAAGATTAAATGAGACAATGGTGGCTCACAACCTGTAATCCTCACACTTTGGGAGGCCAAGGTGGGAGAATCACTTGAGGCCAGGGGTTTGAGACCAGCTTGGGCAACGTAGCAAGACCTTATCTCTACCAAAAAATGTTAAAAATTAGCTGGGCATGGTTGTGTGTGCCTGTAGTCTGAGCTACCTGGGAGGCTGAGGCAGGAGAATCACTTGAGCCCAGGAGTTTGAGCTGACAGTAAGCTATGATTGAGCCACTGCATTCTAGCCTGGGTGACAGGATGTGACCCTGTCTCTAAAAAATAATTAATAAATAAATAGGATAAGGTCTATAGAGTATGTACACAGTGTGCACATAAAGCTTTCCAGCAGCATACCTGACAAATAGAATGTGCTCATGTCATTATCAATGACACAAAAAGGTCAGCTATTGTTATTGCCCCTACACTAACTACCCCAAGATTGTTTTCGTCATTGTAAGGGCTCTGAGTTCATTGAGTTTTCTGTCTGTTTTGTGTTTTTTATGTTTACTTTTTGCTGGGGAGTGCTTGTCAAACACAACATATTTTCCTATTCCATTCGTTTATTCAACATCCATTGGTGACAAAATACAATGTGAGAAAATAAATGCCAAAAAAAGTCTCAAATGCAATGTTTTGAGAACTGAGAGGAGAGGGGGATGAATAAGTGAAGAATGAATGCGTGAGTGTGTCCTGAATGAAGGAATTGACAGGAAAGTCATGGGGGCATGGGAGAAACACCGGGGTACCTTCCTTAACCCTGACAGAGCCCCCTCAAAGTGCACATCCAATCTCCCTTCCCATTGGATATCTGCACACACTGTCACAGGAGTTGCCATTAGCATGAGTGAAAAATCTGGAAGAATCTCAGAGTTCCTCGAGGCCATACCTCTCTAGATGCAGTTATGGAAACATTGGCGTCTCAACCTCAGCAGGTCCAGAATACGAATGTATCACGTTCGCAGCCTCTCTCCTTTACGTGCCTGTTTCATACACTGACGAGACGTCCAGGGAAGACCGACAAAAACCTGGGGGTTGTTGGGAATCTGAGCCTCGCCTGTCTCCACCCCCAGGCATCCCAAGAGATCTTCTGTCCCTCTTCACTTCTGTTCTTCCCCTGTTCTTGGGGTTCCTTCAATCCTGCATTGAGGATTTCATCCTGCAATGCCTAGAGGCCTTTCGGGAGGAGGCGCTCAGGAAGACGGGACTAAGCGTCAGAGCCGCAAAGCCAGGAGAGGATGGGGTCTAAAAAAGGTTAATACATTGGGCAAAAAGAGGTCACTTTTTGGGTTATGATGTACTTTGGTAGCTTCAGTCCAAAGTGCAATTCTAAGCATCTTTATACTGAAATATCCGTGGACACAGTGACAGAGACTTGCCATTAGCGTGAGTGTCAGATCTGAAAGGAAGAAGTGATCCTCCAGCCCAGACCCTTTATTTTACAGATACGGAAATTGGGCCCAAGAACTCGGTTGCTTGCCCAAGTGAGCGACAGAACGGAGCCTAGAAGCTGGGAGTTCCTGGGTTCCACAGAGCCATGCGGTGGTGGATTTTTTTCCATGAAATCAATGCTTCTCAATGTGGCTTTGCATTAGAATCACCAAGAGAAACTTTTTTAAAAAAATACTGATGTTCCATGAGAGAACTTGAACCAGAGAAAACAAATATTGATTCCTAGGCTTGCCCCCAGAGATTCTGATGTAATCAGGCTGGGATGGAGTGTAAACATCTTTTTTCGTGTGTTCTTTTTTTTTAAGCTTTAGTTGAGAACCACTGGACCAGAGCTAGAGTCATCGAGTCCTGGCTGAGCTCTCTAACCTCCCCCTGATTCAGCTTCTTCATGTAAAGAACGCAATGACTATGTCAATTCAATTAAAAGCAGCATATGGGTTTAGTGAATCATAGAACATTTGAACCAAAATGACATTAGAGGTAAATCAGTTCAATGGACTTAAAAAATGTAGCTGTGTATTCCTTTTTCCAGATGGATTTGTAAGAGGCTGCCCGATGCCGAGGAGGTGGAGGTTGGAGCTCATAGGTTCACTGTGGCCTGGGGGCGCTAATCTGGGCAGTGGAGACAGCAGGGCAGGCCAGAAAGCCCTGGGGTGGCAACACCGAGTGGGCATAGCCTGGCGGTACCCTTCCGTGTCAGCATCCGAGTTCCCCGCTCACCTGGCAGAAGCAGCTGGGGCGCCTCGGGGAGGAGGAGGACTGGTTCGGTGGGCCAGGAAAGCAGCCATGGGCGCCCGGCAACAGCAGGCTCCTGTTCTAAGATGTTAGAGGTTGTAAAAGGTACCATGGATTTCATAACCGCTCTGTGGGAATCAAAGAACCACTATATGTTCTTTAAAAAACATTAAAAAAAATTAACAGTAGCATACATTTATTCACATAATTAATTACAGGTCACCTTCTTTTTCAGGGTATAGTTAAAAATTTTGTTTAAGCATCTTCATATCCACACTCCGAAGATTCTTTTGAATTCCCTGCCGCCGTTGGCAAGGACGCACAGTGCCAGGTGACCCGGCCTTCACAATTGACCGGCATATTGGGGTTATGTATCCGCATTTCCTGTTCGGTTAAATGCCTAGTTTCATCCCCACACCCCTCTTCAATTGAATTACATATTAGTGGAATTACCATCAATTTTCTTGAAGATCAGCCAGGAGATTTTGATAGGTGGTTGTTCTGGAGTCCAAGGAAAAGTCACTGTTTAGTCAAGGACTGACTACATTAACCTTGCTTAACTTAGAAAAATCTAAGAATATACCCTGAGTGATTTGGCAGTGTGTATTACATCTTATTGTATTGGTATGTGAGAGGCAGTCTTTGGCATATAAATAACTTCTTGCCTCAGTGCTGCAGTAGTACAATGTATCATTGCAAAGCCGTTTTAAATGACAGTCAGGGATCCCCAAGCAAGTTAAGATTCAGCAGTGTGTGATGGCACCAAGGCACGTAACTGGAAGAGGTTCCCAGGTGAGTGGATCCACCCTGGGAATGCAGCCGCACACGGGCTGTGATGGTCAGACAACTAGTAACAGACAACACATGGAACCGGAGGCACGCCGAGAATTGTGTTTTTAATTTCTGGTGTTAGTTGTAAGATGTATCCTTTCAGAGATGTTAATTACGTAAGAAATATTAGGTAAATATGGAATTTCGGGAGGGGAGTCTAGAGAAGGAGCCCGATTTTTCTGCTCTTTTGGGTAGGTGAAGACAGAGTCATTACAGTTTAGATATGTCCTTGTTTCGTAGTTGCAGCTTGGTGAGCTCCGAGGACACGTCAGATACACTGACATATAAGTTATGGTGGGGGTGGGGAATGCGCAATCTTGCAAAGTTTATTTTTATATGGACTGTGTTTTTGGTGTTAAGACCCTAAGAGGGAAGTCCAGGAACTCACAAAATTGAATTCCACACTGGGAAGACTTAAAGATTTGTCTTCGGAGGGTCACCCCATCCCATTGCTCTTGAGCAAAAATCTGCTCCTGCCCTTTCATGCAGGGGAGAGACACGCCCTTTCCCAGACCTGATGGACAACGCCAGGCTGAGAGGAATTGTCCCCCTTTCCTTCTGACTACACTGGTCCCTGCTAGAGTGAGAGTGGGATTGGAAACAGGACTTACTGTCGTTTTCAAGGGTTGCCTTGAAGGGTTGGAGTCTGAGAGTAAGCAAAGCCTTGTCATACACAAAAAAGACTGGCTTCATGAGAGCTTAATGCAGTTACCAGTGTGACATTAGAAGCAAGATTTGATAATTAAATCTGACCTAGCTGTAGTGTTGTAAATAAAATATCGGTAGAGTGATTTCCATTTTGTTTAGTGTTTTTAGATCGCTGAACACAGAGGCCACATTGTTTTGTTCTTGTTTGCATGAAGCAAAGTTCCGAGGTTCTCTCAAACCCACAGAAGTTTCTATATGATGATGAGAGCTGGCTTGTTGTGTTTTTCCAGGCAGAATTTTGATCGAGTGTTTCTTGGATATTCTTAACCATCCTTTGGAGCCACCACCGTGGCAATGTCTGTAGACAAGGTGATGAGGGACATTCAGATCTATACACGAAAAGGAAGTGGTCCCAGAGTTTGGATAAAATCCTGCCTCAAACAGGCTGTAATAAACCCAATGTGACCGCTTGAGATTTCGAGTCTTAAGAATCTTTTAATTTCTCCAATTCTGGCAGGAGTAAGAGAACATCTTGGATGTTTATAAAATTTAATGACCTCTTTAATCTGTTCTACTTGAAGAAATAGCTAACTCTCTGGACCCCAGTTTTCCGAGGCTTTCCAGAATGGACGCATGCCATCAGCTCCCCCTGCAGGTCCGGTTCCTTCCTGCCAGGGAGTTCCTGGAGGTCCATGGGTTCTGGAGAGACTCTTAAGCCATGTCTCACAGATGGAATGCTTCAACTGCTTGGAATTGACCCACCTCTCTGATGGGAGCTGCATGTCCTGGGAATGCGTGGAGGTCTGAGCCTATACATAAATATGCCACAGGAAAATGAGGACCATCAGGAGCTCCAGCGCCCAGCTAGTGTGTTCCTTGCACTAAATGCCTTTAAAAATATTTCATTCTCTCTCTTCTTTGTAAGCGCTGTGGCCCTTTGGCAAATCCATCACAAACAGAATTGCCTCTGCATCAACCATGTGCTAATAAATGATACATATGACTATGGCATAAGTTGGCATAAGTTGTTTCTCAAAAAGTTTTGAATTGTCCCAACTTTTATATGCTAGTTTGCTAATTCATTCACTCATTCATTCATTCAATAAATATTGTGATAGATGCTGTGATATGTGATTGATACACGATAGACGTTATTTTAGGCACCCTAGATAAAGCAAGGGACCAAGACAAAGATTCTATCCTCATGGCGATGGCATTCAAGTACTAGTGGCGATGACACACAATGGACAAGCACAGGAACAAAGGTATAATATAATTTCCTGTGGAGATAGTGCTATAAAGAAGAATAAAGTAGGATAAAGGATCAGAGTGACCAGTAGGGTATACTATTTGATAGAATGGTCAAGGTAGGTTTAATCAGAAACCTGGATAAAGTAAGATGATCCACGTGAAAAAGTGGGTGAGGAGCATTTCAGGAGAAGAAATAGCAAGTGCAAGTGCCCTGGGGTAGAGATGAGCTTGGTGTGTTCCAGGAGTAGCAGGAAGGCCAGTGAGACTGGAATAGAGAAAGTTAAGGAGTCAGCAATGGGAGAGGGATTTCAAGAAGTAGGCATGTCCATTATGTGGGATCTTAAAGAATATGGTAAGGAGTTTGGATTTTATTATGAGATGGGCAGCCACTGGGGCCCTTGACTAGAGGAGTGACATGATCCAATTTGTGGTTGTAAAACTTCACTCCAGCTACTAGGTAGAGACAAAACTCAAGGCGGACAGGTGGGGACACAGGGGGTCTAGTTGGATGGCTACTGTAGGAGCCCAAGTGAGAGGAAAGGATGTCTTGGTAGTCATCAAAGTGGTAAGAACTAGGCAAATTCTGGCTGTATTTTGAGAGCAGAGCCACAAGACTTGCTGGTGAATTGGATGTAGGAAGTGAGAGAAAAAAACTAAATTAAGTATGACTCCTGAGATTTTTGGCCTGGGCGACTGGGCAATTAACTGAGGCTGGGTGCACCGGGGGAGGAACGAGCTCGGGTGGGTGGAATCCAGAGCTCTGCTTGGACAAGTTAAGTTTAAGAAACTTCTTAGTCATCCATCTGGAGATGTCAAGCAGGCTGCTGGATATGAGAGTCTGGAACACATGCTTGATGCGGGAATAACTGGGGGAAACTATTTATGGCAAGAGGAGCTCTGTTCTGTAATATGCTGTGACACCTGATTGATCGTGAGCCTGCTCCTCTCCGGGGTCCTGGTTTTCTCATTTGTAAAATGGTGGGGTTGGCTGGGCTCTGAGGGTCCCTTCAGCCATGCGAGGAGAAATTAAAACACTAGCATTTGAATTCTCTGCACAACAGGAGTGGACGAGGCCTGCTGCAGGTTGGACATAAAACCCAAATGGAAGACCCCAAGAAGACTGGCAGCCTAGGTTAAGAATCTGAGTTGGCAACGCGCCTTTGCAAAGCAACCACAGGCTTGTTTGGAAAGCGGGGTGTTAGGGAAGGAAGTGCTTTAGCAGAAGGTGAACTTGCAAAGCCAGGCAGCATGGGACTTGGCGTAAACAGGATTTGCGGGGAAGGACGGTGAAGTGGTGCTGCTGTCACTGCCCGGTTCCTCTAGACCCCTAACCGGTAAATGATGAACACTGCATGCGCCAGGACATCACAATTTAAGAAGGAAAATGTCCATAGGGGACATTTTGTTTTGCTTTATCTTTTTTGACACTGTCCTAAATTGCCTAGATACATTTTCACCTTATTTCGTGTATTATCTCTCATTTTGCTGAAGCGATCCTTAGCGGGAAGCTGTAACAGCTGTTCCTTTTTTGTCTCACAGCTTTACAAAATGCTTTCGCATCTCTCAACACCTTGCTTGGTCAGCACAACAATGCCGTGGGCTAGGAATGTCGTTAGATAATCCCATTTTAGAGATGGAGAAACTGAAGCTCAGAGAGGTTAAGTAAATTGTTTAAGACCACACAGACAACCGCACAGGTTCTGTCTGGAGGAACCTATTTTCGAACATGGGTTTTATGGATCCCTAATGATTTCCTCTTTCCTGCAATTCTGTTTGACGTTCCAGACTGAGAGGCTTGCTGAAGATTACGTGGCCAGTGCCTGGATGCTGCGATGCACAAGCGATTATGCCGTGCTTTCCTTCTTAGATCGGAACGTAAGAACGTCGGTTTAGGTTTTCGTGTTGCTTTATTAAGGCTCCCTGATATTGCTAAAGTAATGAGACCTTCTGAACTAGTTTTTTTTAAGCCCTTCAAACAGAACTGCTAGACCATGTAACAAGCTTAGGAGCCTTGGGTTTTCTCTTTTACAATGCTGCTGGCAGAAGGGAAGGAGATCTCAGCAGTACCGTTGGTAGAGGGAAGGTTAAAGTGTAAGTTCACGCATTTCAGTGGATGCGAGTTGCAGGATGAGACGACCAGCGATTCTGATCCGGAAGTGCTTTACAACCTGTTGCAGTTACTACTGCTGCATAACAAACTGACCCCAAACTAAGCCCCTTACAACAACTATTTTTTACTCTCATAGATTCCGTGGTCAGGAATCTGGACAAGGTAGTGGGGATGGCCCTGAGGCCTCAGCTGGGAAGACTTAATGCCTAAGAGCAACTCAACGTCTGGGGGCTGGAATCCCTGGAGACATCACACTCGCTTGTCGGGTGGTTGATCTGGCCATTGGGTGGGACCTCAGCCAGGGCCATTGGTTGGAGAATCCACATGTGGCCATTCCATGTGGCCTGGGCTACCTCACAGTGTGGAGGCATCAGGGTAGTTGTCCTTACATGGAGACTCAAGGCTCCAAAAGCAAGAGTCCCAAGGACAGGGCACAACTTGCATTGCTGCTCTAAGTCAGCCTCAGAGAGCATCACTCTGCAAATCCGGTCAGTTACAAGCAAGTCCCATGGCCGCCCGCACTCACGGGTGGGAGACGTGGACCTTGCCCCTTGGCGGAGGGGTGGTGAGATCACACTGTGGGAGGACACGTGGGATGGGAGATACTGCTGCAGTCACCTTTGGAAAATACTATCTGCCATCCCAGTGAGGCTGTGTCATCTCTGGGTTTTACCAACACTAGTGGAGGGACACGCTCTCCAGGCACACAGCATTAGAGTGCGGCAGGAGTGTAGCCCATGACCAGTCACGGCTGGCTGGGTGTGAATCAGATCGCTCAGCCACACAGCCAAGCCAGGAACCGACCGGTCTGCAGCAACACCCTGTAAAAGCCAGATGCTGGGCTGAGACTCAAGGACATGACAATGAATAAAACCGGTCCCTATTCTCAAGTAGCCCCTGAGTCTTAAACTTCAGTGTGCTAATGTCACAAGGATGGGTCCTGACAAAGCAAATGGAAAATGTCGGCAGTTTTTTTTTGCTTCTCTTTTCTTTCTATCTTTTAACAGTTTTTCTTTAGTCTCTTTATCTAGAAGCACAGCTGCTCAAGGACACCAGATGGCCAGAGGCCACAGATAGTCACATGACCCCCTGGGATGCCAGAGGAAGTCCAGACCTGCATAAAACCCATGCAGACCAGAGCAGGCGACCTCCAGTTACCTTTGGCTTATTAACATATTATAATACTAAAACAACCCTCCCCTAAAAAGAAGTCACCACCGTTTTCTGTGCATGCAATGTACGAAGCAGCATGTACGTGAACCGCGCCGGCGTGTCTGCGACTCCACCCTGCACATGCTCACACACCGCCTCCGTCCGGATCGGCGCCTTGCTCAGGGAGAAGCTGCCTTTGAGCATAAACGCCCCTTCTCCATTCTTTGGCCACTGATTTAAAACCTAAATGCCTTACCAATTGGGCTTTCTTTCTTTGCGGCCAATATAAAGTAGGGCAAGAACACCATTTTTTGGTAACACTAAGTTAGCGGAGTAGAATTTCAAAATACAGATTCCTGTCTACCTGTCTCCATTCTAAATCAGCTTGGCAGCTGCAGCTGGAGCCCAGGAATCTGCACTGTAACAAGCCCCACAGTGGTTCCGGTGTAACAGATTTGAGGAAGACACTTTGGACTCGTTGG
>RJWJ010027265.1:0-22333 GCA_004363605.1 Indri indri
ACAGAAGAAGGGTGTGTGTGTGTGTGTGTGTGTGTGTGTGTGTGTGTGTTGTACTTGGCAGTAGAAGAATGGTTACCTTTTTCTGCTGCTTTAGCAAAAGAATTTGTTAGCGTGGACGGATGGATGGGTAAGCTATTGTCAGCTCTTCTTCTGTATGACTAAAATGAAACTATGTATTAGAGAAGGTAGAATGTCAGAAAAGGACACGAAACAGACATCCAGGAGAAGTCACCCAATGGTTAGCCCAATACTTTCCCTTCAGACACGAACTCACAATCTGAAGGAGAAACTATGAATCATCATGAATAAAATATGCTATAAATTTGGAATTTCTTTAATATGATTATAGGCTTCTTTTTCAAAAGAAAAACTGAGGGTTGCAAGATGAGTGCAGAACTCAGAGTTTCCTGGATCAGTCTTTATTAAGTTTAACGAGTAAATTGGAAGAGTTACTACTAACAAAGTAGGCTGGGTGCAGTGGCTCACGCCTATAATTCCAGCACTCTGGGAGGCTGAGGAGGGAGGATTACTTGAGCCCAGGAGTTCGAGACCAATCTGAGCAACATAGTGAGACCCAGTTCTACGAAAAAAATAAAAAATGAAATGAAATGAAATAAAATAAAATAACTGGGCATGGTGGCATACACCTGTAGTCCTAGCTACTCAGGAAGTTGAGGTAGGAGGATTGCTTAAACCCAGGAGTTCCAGGCTGTACTCCAGCACAGGTGACAGATTGAGACCCTGACTCATATAAATAAATAAGAAAGAAAGAAAGGAAAAAAGAAAGGGAAGAAAGTAAGAAAGAACAAACTATCTCACCCTACTGACTGGAAATCCACCACACAAGGTTGATGGGGCTACTCTCTCACAGTAATATTTTCTGTTAGGCTCAAGTGACTCTCAAGATTATTTTTTAATTCCTTCAGATAAAACATCTAGTGGGAAAACCAGCAATTTTAAAAACCAAAAGTTTTACAATAGGGACCCAGTAATAAAACTAAAATCACTGCATATGCGTACAGAAGACCTTTTACTACCATAAATTAGCTCTAGAAACATGACTATTTTGCAGAGGGCCATTAGTCTTATAACTTGTACATAAAGAATGCGGGGTTATTAAGGTCTACAATCATGCTACAAAGACATGGGGATGGGAAACCATGTCCAATTTGATATAATAACCACAATTTAACTTTTTGCATTAAAACAGAAGCTGCAGTAGGAAAAAGAGTAGCAAGATTTTCAGCTAGTTCTATGGTGTTTTTCCTTCTACTTAATTTCCTGGTAACTTTTCTCCAACATGGCCCAACAAAGCTTCTGAGCCAAATGTGCCTTTGGCACTGTAGAAATGAAAAAATAAAGGGGCAAGGGAAACAACAAACAAAAACACAAGGAGTACCTAGGTGAGAAACAAAAATTTCACCATTAAAGGTCCTCTTAAACCATCAGTTCCACACCTTGGTAGCTCACAGGGCAGGAAGTACGTGTTCACGAGGCTGGGAGAGCCTCCTGCAGGCTCCTTATCACTACATGGAGCACCCACGCCATGGAAACGAAATATTGCTACGGATAAACAAAACTGCTGAGGCAGGGCCCAAGAATTACTTCATTTCCTATTAAGCTAAAAGTGGAACACAGCCCATCTGGGCCTTCTCTTTTGAGGGTGAAACAATTGGGACTTTGTTTCCTCAGCTATCCAAAGAGGAACCCTAAAAGTGCTTGCTGGGCTAGCCAAGCCCAGTCTCATACAGATTTCAATTTCTAAGAGAAAGAATGGTGGAAAATATAAAAATAATATCTGTACTACTTCAGTTTGGCATTAAAGTAGTTAAGAATTTACTGTCTTTTCCTTCCTTTTGAAGAGGCTATAACAGGGTTAAAGGAAACCTGGAAATTTTAGACTGTAATAGGAGGTAGGATTATGTGCAGAAGTATGCACCCACTGCTAGTTTTCTGTGGTCTGATGGCAGATGTGCAAATTTGGTAGACGTGTAAAATGCCTCTGTATGTACAGGAGTATTTAAGCAGGGGGGAAAAAAAGTAGGCACAGGAATGTTATCATGTACATTTTGGAAGAGGAAGGGGCTAACTAATGCTAAAAATTTGTTCTACTGTAATTCCAGCCTAGCTCTAAGACAGTGTTTCTCAACCTTTTTTTCCGTTATCATTTTTATACATTTTACACATTTTTACACATTATTCTCTATTCACCCCCACCTTTTGAATTTTTAATACTATACATACACCACATTATTTGTATATGTCTGTCTGTGCTTTATATATACAGAGTAAGTTTTGTTTTTACTTCCCAAAAACCAATTTCCGCCCCCTTGGGAGGACAGCACTCCTGTTATATTGCATGCCCTAGGATCCCAGTGCTGTTTTCACAGTTCCAAGGTGATGAAGTATGCAATTTCCCCATAACATTACAACTAGGAAGGTAGACAACAGATTCTTTTCCCCCTTCAACTAGTTCTCAGTTTGTTTTTTCCAGTATATCCACTATAAGCACTGACTAGCATTGGGACAATAGTCTAAGTTTTTTATAATATAAAATCTACCTGTCTAGAAAAGATTACCTGTCTAGAATTTCCACCTTATAGTAGGAATATTTCAGAATAGGGAGACTGTTAGAAAATGTACAATAAAAAAACCGATTACTTTGGTGCAGGGGGATCAAAATCCTCTGATCGAGCCAATTAAAAGGTTACAAACTTCTTTTTAAAAAAAAAAAAAAATACAGAGTCTTACTCTGTTGCCTGGGCTAAAGTACAGTGGCCTCATCATAGCTCACGGCAACCTTGATCCTCCTGCCTCAACCTCCCAAGGAGCTGAGACTATAGGTGTGTGCCACCATGCCGCCCAGCTAATTTTTCTATTTTTTTTTGTAGAGATGGGGTCTCACTCTTGTTCAGGCTGGTCCTGAACTCCTAGCCTCAAGCGATCCTCCCACCTCAGCCTCCCAAAGTGCTAGAATTATAGGCATGAGTCACTGTGCCCGCCTTACAACTTCTTTTCAAATGTGCTATTTAATTTGGTGATCTTTGGACATCTGCTGCTAGAAAAAGAGTCTTGGTTCACAAGAAATCAAAGATATGTCATGCTACAACTCTAGGACCATTTGTTTAGATGTGGGCTACAATTTTCCACTAAACACAAAAGAACTTCTGATCACGGTAAATGTACTTTTTTCTTAAAAAAAAAAAAAAGACAAATCTACTTTATATAATACCTTCCCTTCTGAGTGAGAAAGAAGAGAAAAATACAAAAGAGCCGAGTTAAATTTTGGGTCAATGAAAGTTTGTAGTTTTCCTGTCAACTAAGAACCCTTGCTGTGAATTCTAAAAATAAATAATAGACATGCTGAAAAAAGATTTCATTTTATGAAGATTCTGCACCAAAGCCTTTCACAGAAACAGTGTGCAGAAGCCACTAAATATCCTGTTCCATTTTTCATTCTGTAATTACTGTTTGCTTGGTCTAAATTCACAGTTCCATTAATAAAAGTGAACACAATAAAACAGTACTCTATACTCCCACTCCAAGAATTACGTTCAGATTTCTTTACACCATTTACCAATCCTACATAGGTCTTGAAAAAAATAACTCAGCTTCATTTCTAGAGGAAAATCACTGATTAATTAAAGTAAGATTTAGGACTGGATTTGTCTCCTATGAAAAGACAATAATATTTTATTTTTATTTATTACAAAGATAACACCTTTCATTATTCAAAATACATTTCCATTTCAGGCTATGTTTGAAAGCAAATTATAATCTTGAACTAGTCACTTCATAGATATTTTGAAAGTAATATTTTGTCATAAAACTTGTTGATCTGTCTCTGATTAGCACAAAGATGGATTTATTTTCAAAAGAGAGGACATTCTTTCCAGACTTCAAAATATTTTTGTTAAAAATAACTATATATGAGTAACGTGCTCACTGTAAAGCATTCAAAAAATTCAAATGCAGATAAAGTAGAATATCAGAGTTTCCACCTACCTGTTTCCTAAGATGTTACTACTTACTCTTAACACACTTTATATTTTTTTTAAAAAAAAGGAGAATCATGTCTACAGCCTTCAATGGTAAGAAGGCAAGAAAAGATCACTTTAAAAAGCCTTTACAACTTCTTTATAAATACACACACACACTTCAATTTAAGATTATTAGAAAACATGCAAAAAAAAGTGAGAAGATTGAAAGATGGGGGAGAATGGGACTATAATTTCAATATCCGAACTCAAAGGGGATTTTTAGGAGATAATTTAGAAATGTCTCATTTTCTACCCTATCTTGGAGGAAATATTTATTTGATAAAAGGTTACAGACTAACATCAAGAAGTAGCTGCCTTTTGAAGGTCAATCAATCATCTGGGTTTAGTAAAACCTAAAATGTTACAAAACATTGACAGTGAAACATACAGAGAACTCAAAGAAAAATCACAGCCTGTAATCTGGATGAAACATGACATTAAAATCAAGAACAAGGAACAAAGCTCTTTTTCTTCTTAGTCGGCCAAAATGAATAGAATTGAAGAGCCAATCCGCATGGAAGCAGAAGGAGTGTGCACATCCCTCTCAGAGGCAGCTGCTGCAAGAAGACCGGGCACCTTTATCCAGTCACTGGGATGCTCCAGCACTGTACAGACTTTCCATGAAGGGTCTTGACCCATCTGCCCTCAGCAGATGGGAAATCTGAAGCTATCAATATGGCTAACTGACGACAGAGAATCATCGAAGGTGGCTCTGGAGAAAGAACACTGCCTCCTGCTCCAAGCTAAGAATTCAACTCAAGAAGCCAGAGACTTCTTTTGCATATCTGAAAAAAAGGGAGTTGTGTGTAGGTGTGTGTATGTTCGCACATGCATCTTTCGAGAAGAGCAGCTTCCGAGAAGCAGGAGGATTCTGACACAGCAGTGACAGGGATTCCTAGAACAAGCCTTCTGAGCACACACCAGTGAACAAAACTAACGAAATTCCTTGCCCTCATGAAGCTGACACTTTAGCAGGGGTAGGCAGAAAATAAATCAGACAAATGAATAAAGTACATAGTATGTTAGAAGTTGAAAAGTGCACTGGAGAAAAACAAAGCAGGGATGGGGCCAGGGAATGCTGAGAGGAGGCAGCTGCATGTTTTTATAAGGCGGACAAGAATGGCCCCACTGAGAAGGTGATATCTGAGTGAGGACCTGACGGATGGAAGGCACAAGTCTAAGCAGCTCACAAAAGCAGATTTAAAGCAGTTTAATTCTAGGCTAAAAAATTTACCCCATGATATAAACAAGAAATTCAAAACTGAGTTAACCCCGAAAATGCCTCTATCTCTGTCCCTCCACAACAAATTATCAAATTAACACAAATGATGGTAGCTGAAAAAGACAACTAAACGGAAAACTCCCATACATGATGACCACTGCAATAGGTCCTGTCAGGAATCTCCTTTATTTAGTTACCAGAGCTTCTGATACACCAACTAGGGGCCTCACTGGGACCCGTGCACACACAGCAAAGGCACACAAGTGCTGCCTGACTCTTCAACAGATACAAGAGGGTCTTTCAAAGACTCGAATCCTTTTGTCACCTTTGCTATAATTAGGTACCTCCTATCAGCTGCCTGACTGAATTTGGTGGGTGGCAGAATGTTCAGGACAATGGGGGGGGAGGGGGGGGGAGGCAAGTTGTCAGGGCCTGTAAGCATGACAGAGAGTATGGGACATGGATAAGAGGACAACCGATTAGAAGAAAATAAAGGAGAAGGCAGGTGCTAAGTCCAGGTGCCAAGCAAATGGGTCAGGAATGATTTCTGAGGATTCCAACCAAATTAGAGGAAAGCAGCAGAGCATAATACCCATTCTGTTTGGCCTGAGTAGGCAGGCCATGGGTACTGACAGGCACGAAGCACAACGGACACCCAGAGAGCAGTGCGGCTGGGAAAGAGCAGGCACTGAGACATACATAAGGAGGTATCATTACAGAACCAAAGGCAAGGGAAGAAATGGGAAGGAGAGCTCAGAAAGTTAGGCTGAGGGCAACAGACAAGGACCCGGTACAATCTCAGAGCTCCAGGCTGTCACATAAGTACAGCGGGTTTGTGACTCCAAGCAACTGCCTGCCACCCATCCTAATTTAAGGACCTTGCCAGTGAAGGTGTAAGAGCTTCCAGGCACATCCCCCTCCACCAAGAGACTGGACTTTGCTGGGGTTGTGACTGAGGATGACAGCTAGGATCCAGGGTTACCTCCTTGTCATATTTGCCTTTTATATGTACGTGTATTTTCCTTGTATCTACTTACACACACATATATGTACACACACACCCAAGCTTTAATCCTGAAGTGTTCCTAATTCAGGAAGGAGTAAGTTTATACAAATTACCTCAATTCTTTTCCTAATAAGAGCCTAGTCAGGGACTGACCAATTATACCTAGATAAGGAGTGTTTCTCCCCATTACCAACCCATAAGAAATGTTTAGCAATAGTGACACCAGATGGCACCTGCTACAAAGCAGATCTCAAGTTCCAGATAAGCCTTTCTGATATGACATCACCACAGGAAACAAGATGACAGGAGCTTCCAGTTACAAGGAAGTATACGTAATATTCTTTAGAAAAGAAATCAGTATCTATGCTGATTGCCTTCTTATATTTCCTATCCCTAAAAATTGGGGGAGAATATTCCTAGAGACTATCCAGAATCTTTAAGTCCTATAATTTTCAAAATCATTTTGTATCAGAAATAAAGTTATTATATACAAAAAATTGGCAGTCTGATCCAACAATGGCAAGACCAGATATTCAAATTGCTTCATAAACTAATAATTTCTATACCACCTGTACCAACAAAGTGGAATCAGTGCTACATAAAAACGGTGGTTTAAAAAGTTTCAATAAAACTATATCCATTTTATTCTCTAAAGGAAAAGAGTTAAACTGTCAAAATTTTTAGGGATTCCCTCATTCCCTCTAAATGAGCCCTCTTGAATTCTGATGAAATTGGTCAATTGTTAACTTCGAAGCAAGGTCAATTAAGGAAAGAAGCTCATCTCCAAACACAAATCAACACACCTTAAGATGCTTGCACAGGCCAAGAGATAATCATTACTCATCAGCCACTTCTGGTCAAAGTAGCAACGACTTAATGACTTTATGAGAATTTTTAATAAACAAACATTTTCCTTTTGATTCTATTAAAATTATAAATGCAACAGTGATTAAGCATTCACTCCATCATCGACTGCAATTTGTTAACTTTGGGCAAATTTGGCTTTATGAAAGAAAGCTTTGTGAGCTTTTCTATCATAGATACTAAGCAATGTGTTACTAATTGTGTTTTACACCTTTTGGTTTTGCCTCCAGGAAATTCAGAATCAAATTTGCAGTTATAGCACCCTGATTCACTCTTCCTATCACTCTATACTGATGAATATAGAATAAAAGTGTTTAAGGGCTACTAAAGGCTAGTAAAGATCCCATTGGAATACTTACCAGGAGCAATGGTCTCCAACGTATCAGAACTGACCTTCCGAGTACTTGTACAGTGATGGAGGGTGGAACCCGAAAATACCAAGTAAAAAACTACATCATCTTCAACTTTGTCCTCTTCAGCAAGCAGCACTGTAACAACACAATCGCCCTGGGAAAGCAAACGATATAGCAAAGTTTGCATTAGTAAAGGTTCCCCTTGGGAGCCTATTTTTATAAAACATCATATGTAAGTGAAAATCAAATATATCATCTAATCTGTGCCCCCTTTCTAACAGTTTTAAACAAGTATAAATACTGACTGAGCACTTACGTGCCAGGCAATATTCTAGGCATTGAAAATACAGAATGAACCTGAAAATAAGATCTCTGTCTTCTTTAAACTTACATTTTAGTGGAGGTGACTAGGCAAACAAGTACACTAACCAAATAACAGTTTGTGTATATACTTGATGAAAGGGTAGAAAGGAAAAAAAAAGGGGCGGGGGATACAAGAAAATTCACAAATAAGGCAGAGGATGGAAGGCGCATAATAAATAGTTACATCCTCATACTCAGAATGCCCTTAACTCCTGTATTATGGTTGCAGCAATAATTCTCTCAATTCTACACTCCGCAAATCACTGTCAAGTCCACCCCTTCTCCCACAATGGTGGAGAGACTCTAACAGACTTGCCTGGAAATAGGAGAGTGGGAAGGGCATGAGCTTGGGCTCCAGACAAATCTGGATTTAAATCCCACTTGCAAGGACTTTACTTAGATCCATTAAACCTCAGTTTCCTTGCCTGTATAACGGAAGATGATACTATAACCAGCTCCATAAACAAATTTCAATGACCCCTATATGTTTTGATAATCCTCTCCCTCTCATGTTATAGAGTCACAGGCCAACAGGGCTTGATGACCTTTCTGAGTTGTTTCCTAGAAATAATGGAATTTCTGGAAGACAAAGGAATGGAGATTCTGAAGGCCCCTAAGCCAATACAATCACATACTGTATGACGACATTTTCAGTTTACGACAGACTGCATATACGACAGTGTCCCAAGAGTGGGACCACAAGATTATAATGTCATATTTTTATTGTACCTTCTCTATATTTAGATACACAAATACTCACCATTGTGTTACAACTGCTTACAGTATTTAGTAAAGTAACATGCTGTACAGGTTCGTAGCCTAGAAACAATATACTATACCATATAGCCTAGCCACATGGTAGGCTATACCATCTAGGTTTGTGATGTTCACAGAGCAATGAAATAGCCTAATGACTCATTTCTCAGAACATATCTCCATGGTTAAACAACACACGAGTATGTATGAAAACTCATGGAATATGTTCAGCTCTCAGTCTGTGGTAATATTCTTAATCTATTACAATGGGAGAGTTGTTTTTCTAACAATTTGTGTTTCCTGAGCATCTGGCATCTCTGCTTTTCTTTATCCAGCGCTACATTAAGCCCTTGGAATCACACAAAAATCTTATGCCAATAATTTTGTCCATGACTTTGCAACTATCTAGAAGGTAAGACATTTTTGTCTTTTAGTTGCGAATATTCTTTAGCAATTGTTATACATTGATTTTTTTAAATCAAGGCTAACTTAAATGTGTTCTATAAAATACAGCCCTAATTACCATTCTCCCAATTATAAACACTATATAATCTGCGTTGTAACCATAACAAAAGATTTTAAAGCATCAAGGTTTAAAGCACTGAAATTTAATATTATGTAAATCTTAATAATGCACTATGGAAAAATCAATTTACAGAAAGCCAGGCCATTTCAGCATTATAATTAGGCGAGTGAATTTTCATTACTTATAGCATTTGTTTCTGTTCCATTAGTAACAACTGAAGACCAAAAGAGAACCATGCCACCCTGTGGCCATAACTTATTAAGCACAGCAGCATAATTGACCAGAAGATAGTTTTTCACTAAACACTGAAAAGCAAAAATCATAAAGTCAAACTTAGGAACCACGGCTCCTAACAGAAATGCTCCAGTAGGTAGATTCTGGAAACAGAACTCGAAGTATTTCCCAAAGCCCTGAGTCTGTCTCTTACTTGATTCCAGTGCCTTGTGCAACACCCTGTACATGGTAGGTGCTGAAATCGGTTGAATACAACATTATAGGAAGTCAGAATGAACTATTATCTCCATCAAGCTGTAACTTACTTTGTCAAAAAGTTATTTATTAATATGACAACTTTTTTTTGAACGTGAGAGTTCCAAAGCGCCCTAACACAAGGAATATCACAGTTGGTAAAAGAGAATTATCACCATCTTCAGTCACTACTCAGAATTACACTTTCGTCTTGCATGTAAGACCTTTCTTGGAAACATTTTTGAAAAGCTTAGGCTGGAAAATATTTAATATCCTTTGGCATGATGCAACCAGTTAAGATGTCTGCAGCACATATGAGAAGAGTTAATTTCTTCAGGTATTGAAATGCCATATAACCTGAAAAGAGTACAAATGAAAGTGCAAAAGTTTCTTCCTTTACAAGTTGGCAAACTATGACCCATAGACCAAACCCAGTCCCGCCCTGCAACCACCCCACTCCCACTTATCTTTGTATGGCTCACAAGCTTTTTACATTTTTTTAATGGTAAGGGGGAAAAAAATCAAAAGAAGGTCTTTTAAAGTGAAAATTATTAAATATATGAAATTCGAATCTCATGTCCATAAATAATAGAAGTTTTACTGGAACCCAGCCCTGCCCACTTGTTTACACATTGTCTATGGCTCCTTTTGCACAACGAGCCACAGCAGTTGGACTGATTACAACAGAGACCTTATGGCCCACAGCTTAAATGATTTATACCTGGACCTTTACAGGAATCACTCTGATTTCTAACCTGGAATTTTAAGAAAAATCGTCCTTTTCGAGATCAAGGATTTTCTCTCTACGTAAGACCTCACATCTTGCTGGGAGACTTTCCATGCCCCAAGACATGAGTGATGTCTGGGGCCTTCCTTTGACTGGGGACAGGAGAGATGGCTAACGAGAAGGTGAAATCACTTTAACAAAGGTTTCAATATCAACTCCTTTTTTCATTCCCAAGGCAAAAATAAGTAAGTCTTAAATTGCTTTCATACCTCTAATAGTTTTTTAAAAATGTTAAGTCACACTATTTTATGCTCAAAATATTCAGAAGAAGGGAACATAGAAGCCTCACTCACATCAAAGCCACTTGAAATTTAGATTTCAAAAGCACCTAGAATTAAAGTACCTGTTTTTCCTTGAAGGAGTATTCTCTGCACACCAATAAAGTCACTGAGAGCAAACAACAAACTCTGCATTTCAGCCACATGACTCCTATTTTACTGGAGTAGTACCCAGTACCTACTACTACTTAAAATGGCCTTGAAATATTACACAAGTGGCATAGTGTTAAAAAAATAAAAATGAAAAAGAGATCTAGGTAACAACTTCTGTTGAGGTGGTTGCTTTAATCCTATCAACCCTGCAGGATACCCTGGCAAATTACTCTGCTGTTCATGGGAAGGACCAGCCCCTCAGAATGAACAGATAAATCAGGCTGGCTAAACAGTTAAAAAGTCTGTCCATGTTTCTAACCACAACAGGTGAACTTACTAACAAAGGCAATTTTCAAAACATTCTCAATTATAGTTTTAGTTTGACCCAACCCCAGGAAGAGTACGCATCTACATCACTATTCCTCCAATAATTTGAACTCGAGAAACAAGTGTTATCCTTAACAAAGATATTTTTCATGTTTCTTAATGAGAATAGATCCTTGAACCTGACAAATTTTTCAGGGCCGTAATTAGTTTTGCTGACAGATGACACAAGAGCTAATAGAAAAGACAATCTTTATTAGTATTCATAAGTATTGGTAATCCCCAAAATATAAACACATTATGATCCAAAATGTCAACAATCGACTGCCTATTTGCCAATAAAAACAAGTTTTTATAAAAGGGTTATCTTAAAAAAGGTTTTTGAATGGTAGACATAGTCTCAGTTTTTCCCATCCTGAACCCATTTATATAGATATATACTGCATTAACAGCCCTGTAATCACCTATATGTAATTATTAAGTAAAAATCATTTTTTCACTTAGATTTTTAACCTGGAATTCTAAAAACGTATCTTTGTTTTCAAGATCAAAGATTTCTTCTCCACATGAGACTCAGCATCTTGCTGAGAGACTGTCCATGCCCCAAGATATTAGTGGTCCGAGGCTTTCCTTTAACTGGGGAAAGTGACCTAAGGAAGAAAAGACGGCATGGGGAAGGGGTGGGAAGAAGTGAATTACAGTGTGGGGATGAATGGAAGGGACAGGGCCTTGCAGACAGGAAAGACGGTAGAGAGGGATTAGGGGCATGAGGTAGTTAGGAAGTTCTGAAGGAAGAAAGGTGAAAGAAGGGATAGCACCGATGTCTTAGTAAGACAGTGTCTGCCATAGGTTTTTGAAGGTAGGCCCGGTCAGCAGCAAAGTGATTGCAGTGGGATGCTGGAACTGGCTTGTACAGGCTCATGAGTGCTGGCTTAAATTTTCAGGAATTCTACAAGCCAGTTGTTAAACATGGCCTTTATTAAAAATTAAATGATACAAGCATATAATTAAGTAAACTATATTAAAACAAATGTAATGAAACCCATCACTTTTTAATTATTTACCACATTTTACCATTATCAATGCTCTTAGGGTTTACATCTATCCTATCTACACAGAAATTCTATACAATGGTGTGTCCTGCACGTCTTCCCAGTACACATTTCTTGCCTACTCTGCGTTCAGTGATGTGGCCTTGATAGCTTGGAATCCACCATTAGGGGAGTATTTACAACACTCTCAAATTGGCAAATGCCACAAATCAGGGTTTTCTTTTTTTCTTTTTAAACAGCATCCTACTAGAACAGGTCAGCAGAAGGAGCTTGGGGGGAAAGGGAGAGAATTTCCACAGGGAAGGCCAAGGTATGCCACGGCAGGCCCAATTAAGAGAGGCCACCACTTATGAGAAGAATGGAGGAGTTCTTGCTATAAGAGAAAATCCTAGATAGGTACAAAGCATCTCAGGTTATGGATAACAGTGTTGCCACAGTTCTGCTCACAACAGTTCGATATTATCACCACCTTAAGTCAGTTTGCCTTCTAACTTTATTTTAACTTGGTTTATAACTTGTTAGCACAGGGCAGTGGTTAAGAATATGGTCTCTGACACCAATATGCCTGGGTTTGAATCACAGTACGGTATATTACTTTCTATCTCTTTAAACAGGGTATGTTATTTAAGTTCTGTATAGCACAAGAAAGGGTAACAATCATACTTACCTCATAAGGTTGTTTTAAGAATTAAATGAGTGATAAAAGACAAGCACCTATAGCGGTACATGGTACAGAGCGTTCAATGACTGCTATTACTATGTACCAGAATGTGCACATCCCATGAGCATGTTTTACTCTCTGAGATATCCCCTTTGTCTAGACTAACAAGTAACAGGGATTCAATACATACATTTGAAAAGAAAGAAAAGGAAACACCAAAACTTTAATAAAAGTTACTCCTAGATGGTGGCTGAGGGCAATTTTAATACACTTTGTGCTTTTCTGTGTATTCCATATTCTGAATGCCTACTGCAGGTGAGAGGCTAAACGAAGTGCTTTACAACCACTGGAAGTTATTTTTATCCCCCTTTTAGAGAGGACAATAGTGTAGCCCAGAGAATTTTTTATAACTTGCTTAAGAACAAAGCTAAAAAGGACAAGGTGGGATTCAAATCCAAGTAGGCTTCCACAGTCTGTATTCTTTCTACCATTCTGACCCTGAAGTTAAGCACAGGAGACACAGTTAGGTGGAAGAAAAAGAAATATATATATATATTTACACACACACACACACACACACACACACACACACAAACACACACACAAAGTGGTGATTATAGATAGAAGGAACACAGGAAAAATAGCACGCAAGCAGGGGACACCAAAAGAGCTGTAGGAGTTTAGGAGGAGGAAGAGGGTGCTGAGAACAAGGAAGGTGGACGTGTCCAGACGTGGTGAAGGGAGGGCAGGCAGGAGGGTGCTTACGCTCAGGGTAAACTCAAGCCCGGGCACAACAGTTGCCACAAGGAAGTGTGACGAGGCCAGAGAGGTCCATTTATGTGTGCACTTTTCTCACTGTGCTATACATGTTTACCATGACCATGTGAAGCCTGTGGAAAGCAAGAACTGTGTCTTTTGAACATCACACAATGCCCACCTAGCATCGTTAGGAAGTTGTTCAATAACTGAGTGAATAAAGATGGCAGAGTTCCCACACTGTCCAGCAGTGGGGAAAAAAAAAAAAATCTAAGATTGAAATTTAAGTTTTAAGATTTAAAAAATTTTTTAAAAAAATTAAAAGGATGGAAGAGATCATCTTATGTCAAATATTAATGGCAAGCCAAAAGATTTATACTTGAACCTGTGTGGGCAAGGAAAAAAAGATACAGTCTTGTGTGGTATGTATTGGGGGAAGTTGGGGGAATGTGACATGTTAAAATGTCCTAGAAAAATTTCTCTCACAGCACTATCCTAAGAAGGAAGAGGAGAACAGAGGCAAGGAAACTATTCAGGAAAAATATTACAAAGATACAATGTGAGGAAATAAAAAGAGCTTGAACTGCTATGGTAGCAAGGTATTCTAAAAAGAAATAAATGTGGGAAAGGCATTCTGTTCAAAACAATTTGATGAAATATGACAACTGACTGGATAGGGGCTGGAAGACAGGAAACATAAAGCACACTTACAGAAAAAGGGGTAACTCATTAAGGAAACACAGGTTGTGGGAATGGTTTGTGAGGAGGAGGATGAGCTTTAAGTCTTAAGTTTCATATACCAGCAGGATAGATCATTGCAGATATACATCCGACAGGTATGCAGCACGACAGGCTGTCAGAAAAGGGCTGGGCAGGCAAGGCAGATCTGAGTACCAACCTGCACTAAGCTAAGAACTGAAGCTTTCATCACAGATGAGTTCTCCATGCTGACAGGGCACCCTGGTGTTCCTGCAGGGGAGGGCGGGAAGCAGAGACTGACCTGGAGAAACAGGCAAAACAAGGAAAGGCCAGCCAGAGAAGAGGAAAATCAGAGAACAGAGGATCGACAAAGCCAAAAGGCAAGGATATAAAGGACTTGTCACATTAAAAGGAATGATTTTTTTAAACAATCCCCAGAACAGACAATGGAGGAGAGATATCTGAAGACAGAAAAGCAGCAAACTTAGACGATTTTTTCCCCCATAACATACCATTCATCTATCTATTCCAGTGCCTCAAACCTAGAAACAGGCACTCTGGACCCAAGAAGAACCCAAACTCAAGTGCCACCTAGAAAGATTATGACACTTATTTCTCTCTGTTAATGGCAGCCAACTAAGCCCTCTGCAGCCAAAACCTTAAAATGCTTATTTCATATTTCAAGTCTTTCAGAAAGGTCATTTGCTAAACTAAAACAAATATTACTTCCCAAATCCATGGTTCAATCAATTTTCCACCATCTAAAATAGTTCAGATTTCTCTTAACTTATACACCTTGTTGTTAATACCCTAGGTAACTAGGAAAGCCTTTTGAGGATGATATAATCTACACAAGATATAACTGTTAATCTGTGCTAATTAGGTAGAAAGCTAGTCTGCATTAATTAAAATTAAAGGATTTTCAAATGACTTATTACTAGCAAATATTAATATATACAGAACTGCCATCCGTTAATATTGGGATTCTTTTTAAAAATATGACTATTACATGAATCATTAATGTTGATTTTTAAATGAGACTTAATATGTTTGAAAACATTGTTTCTTTAAATACTTCCTTTAATATATTTTACTTTATTGTTCCAATATTTTTTATTGCTGGTATAAAATTTTGTTCCAGTCCATCCAATAGGTAAGTTAATTAGTAGAAACATATTCAATAGCCCAATATTAATGTGTTCATTGCCTTCCTTTCTGTTCTGTTCCCATTACCAAAGACGTAAATTCATCCATTCATGCTAAACAAGCACACGGGTTAATGTATTGTGTCTCTGCTATCAACCAGGCACTAGAATTACAGAGATAAAGACTACCTGGTCTTGGTCCTCCAGCAACACAGACAGACATGCACACACACAGAATGCCAGGTGATAAATGCTATATTAGCACACATACAGGCTTCCCTGGGTACAGAGATGAATGCCCAAACTCCACCTTGAAGGGTATGGCCAGAAAGGCTTTTGTGGAGAAATGCCTGTGCCAGTGCTGCTCAAGGCTCAAGACAGATCCTCTCGGGTGGGCGCACACTCTCTGAAAGTTTGTAGTGAAGCTGGGGAAGAGACTGCATCTAGTTCATCTCTGTGTACTCAACATCTCTTCAAAAGGCCTGACATACAGCAAGTGCTCAATCTATGTTTGCTGGGTTGAACCAACTGTATTTCATCTTTTTAAGCAAGAAACTTAAAGTACTACAAATAAGAAAAATACTAAGTTTGTCTTGCTTCCTTCCTTCACTTAAACATTGGCTGAGCACTTAAGTGAAGAACTACGGTACACACTGAGGCTATAAAGACAAGCCAGTTCTTGCCCTCTTGGGTCTCACAGCCTCTTCAGGGAGAAGACAAATAATGCAATAATTGCAGCTATAGAAAAAGCACTGCAGGAAAAGCAAGGATTAGGGACTGTAGAAATTAGAGGAGGCACCTGATGCTGCCTGAGTAAAAGTCAGGGGAGGGAGGCTTCCCAGAGTCTTCGCAAACACAGGTCACTTGGAAGGAAGCAGCCAGAGGAACACAAATTCTCTCTTGCCCAATGTCAAATTTTGTTTGAAAGAGATGATATTTGCAACAAGTGGACAGAGGTGACACATGGGAGGAGGTGAAAGAGGCTACGAACTAAATATAAAATCATTCAGGAAACAGCTGTCAGACCTGAGAGTTTTTAAACAATAGATATAATGGAGCTTGCAAAATGTCATGTAACACTAGCAAACCCCAAAGAAATATAAACCTCCTTGTACTTCTATCTTTGTAAGCACACCAAAGCGCTATTCTTTGGCCTTCCTTACATCATAACTCATTCAAAAGAAGAATATTACAAAATTTAATTATAGAACACATAAATGATATTCATGATTAATTTACTGAAGTGCTGTAGGAAAATGAAAGACAAGTTTATAAGGCACAGTCACAGCAAAGCAGTACCCTGAGCTTCTTAAGGTAAGAACATAAATATATGACGCTGTTGCCATCAGGCTAGAAAACAGAAGGCCTACCAGACAAAACAAACCCAAAACCCCAAACCATCCGACAGAGCCGTTCAGTTCTGTTGGTTCTTTAATGTTCCCTCAAAATAGCTTTATGGCTCTCAGAGTAGCTTAGTTTTTCTGGGCAATTAATACCATTACAAAGTGTATCTATGTGTGCACTTGTGCACAAGTACAAAAATCTTCAATATTATTTAGTATCCACTATTTCTTAAATGGAACATGCTACTGAGTAACAAGGTATTAGCCACCGCAAAGAGCCGTGAAGTATAAAAACGCAGGCTCAGGAATAAGATCAGGATCAGTCGCTTAATATCTACAGAACCCTGATAAATAACCACTTGAACTAATTTTGTCAGCAAAATTAATTCATTTTGCAATATTTATTGTGTTGTGCATTAGGCACGGTTGAGAACCAGGGTACACACACGAAAGAGACAAGGCCCTGCCTTCAGGGAGCTTACATTTTAGCAGGTAAGACAAATTATAAAAAGTAACATTGGGGGGGAAAGTTCTAATAGAACAAGACAGCAGGGGTTAGGTGGTCTGAAGCAGGGGTGCGAAGATGCTTTCTCAGGTAGGGTAGGTGGTCAGGGAAAGCTCCTCTGAGGAAGTCATGTCCGAGGTGAAACCTGAATGAAGCAAGTTAAAGGAAGATAGAGAAAGTATTCAATATTCAATCAAGGCAAAGGGAATACAGCAAGGGCAAGGCAGATCCACATTCAGCATATTCATGGAACAAAGGCCAGCCTGGAGCAGCAAGTGAATAAACACTGGATGGGAAGTGAGGTTGGAGTGTGGGTTTTTTTTAATGTGATGCTAGACCACTGGAGGGTTTTGAAAAGGAGAGTGATGTAACGTGATTTATGTTTTAAAAGAATTATTATGATTCCTCCGAGGTCAGTAGATCACAGCAAGGAAACTACAGAAGCAGGAAGACCACTTAGGAAGCTATTAAGAATGGTCCAGATGAAACTGTGACAGTGACCTGCACTGAAGAGCCACCACGCCCTCAGAGGGCTGTAATCCACCCACCACCCCTTACCTTAAACAAAACAAAACAAAAAAATCTACATAAAGTGCCTGAGGAAAAGAAAAACTCAATAAATATTCCTCCTAGCTCATTCCTGCTTGAAATGCTTTGAGTATAACTTGCTGAAACCCATCGGTAAAGATACAAGATACCAAGTGCGCAAGGCAAAATGCCACAGACAGAGCAAGGGGGCCACAATGCCCAAGGACAATCCTCTCCTCCCAGGGTCCACGGCTCACTCCTGCCACTTCCTCCTGGGCAAGTCTTAGAAACACACTAAAAGCTTCTCCTACAGCAGATGCCACCTATACCCAGGGAGCACCACAAATCTGGGGTGTATGTGTGTGTGTTTGGGGAAAGTCAGTTCTAAAAGAAGCAGGCTGGTTGTATCTGTCCCCAGAAGCTTGCACTCTTAGCCACACAACCACCACCTGTCATGGGGTTTTGGTGAAATCCAAATTGGTTCACCAGAAGAATGTCAAGCCCTCTGCCCTGGAGTAAAGGGAAAGTTAGAAGTAACTTTTCTGTCTTCACTGTGGTTTCTGGACCCAAGGAAGAGGTGGATAGCTTTGTGTCATACAGCACCAAGCGTTTCCTTTTTAATCCTCAGGACTAGGCACTCACTGAGATGTACAGTCTTGTTCTTTGTACACTCAGGCTACCAAAAGAAAAGATGAGAGTAGGGTTTCTCTACCATGTAGGAGCTGTTCTTAGTCTAATACAAGGATTGGCAAACTTTTTCTGTAAAGACTCAGATGGTAAATATTTTAGGCTTTGTGAGACATATGGTCACTGTTGCAACTACTCGATTCTATTTGTAGCACAAAAGCAGCCACAGACAATACATAAAGCAATAGGGATGGCTGCATTCCAATAAAACTTTATTTATAAAAACAGGCAATGGGCCAGATTTGGCTCACAGGCTGTAGCTTGCCAACCCCTGGTCTAGTAAAGTTTTATATTACCTTGACCATCTTACGAAAAATATGGTCCCTCTCCCCAGAAACAAACACAGACACACAAAACTTTGCATACGTTTTCCAAAGGTTCACATCCCGCCCCAAGACATCAACAAAAAACAGATTAAGAACTCCTGACCTAGTAGGAGAAACTCATGTCAACATACAATTACAGTGATATAACAGGTGCTATAAACAGAATCATTTCAAAAGTGCTATGACATAATAGAAGAGAAAGAAAAGGAAGGGATAAAATTGGCAAAAGGAGAAGGCTACCACTACATGGAGAAGGTAGCACTTATGATGAATCTAAAAAAAACACACAGGAGTTGACTAGACAAACAAAGGATACAGTCACTCCAGGGAGGGGAAAGGATGTACAAAGGCAGAGAAGTGGACAAACACGGCACGTTTAAGCAGTATTGCACCATGGTTCCACCGTGAGGAACACAAACTTAAAGGAATGCCAAGGATTTCAGCCTTTATACTCTAGACCAAGGGGCACCACGGAAAGATTAACAACATTGTCTGTCCCGTGTACTTTCTGTACTTGGTTTGTGAAGACTGCTTACTGAGAACAGGGACCATATTTGTTTTATTCAGTGCTATATCACTGCCTAAACGTGTGTCTGGTTGTTTCACATGCTCAATAAATGTTGGCTGAATGAATGAATTCCTATCTGGACTCTTCCTGTTAACAATCTGCCTCTCTTTCTTCATCTTAAACACTTAAGATGACTGGATAAGAAATTAAAAGATCTAGAATTTAATGCTTCGGTTAT
This sequence comes from Indri indri, assembly GCA_004363605.1. NCBI lineage: Eukaryota > Metazoa > Chordata > Mammalia > Primates > Indriidae > Indri > Indri indri. The sequence continues at coordinate 19,529 of RJWJ010027265.1, forward strand.
ACCAAATTTTTAGCTTAATGGTCTTTAAAAAGTCACTTAAAATATAAATAAGGATAAGAAGAGAAAATCATAGCATCACCCTTATTTATTTAATTTAGGGGCTTTACCCATATCTCTCCTATATGGAAAATATTCAGATACTCTCCACACTCCTCAAGATAAAGCTCAGTCTCCAAACTAGCCAGCAAAGCTGTTTTTATAAATCTTTCCTTAAAAGATGCCTCAAAGTACCTCAAGAAACATGAACAGAAATCCATTAAGAAATTTATTGATTTTTAGCATAAACTGAAGTTTATGTCTGTATTCAAGATACAGACTTAGGTAATTTCACTGTTAGAAAATATTAAACAATTTCATTTGACATATAAAGTTACTCTTTATTTAACTGGCTAATCTGCTTTTGACAGATAAAGATACTAGCCAATGAAATTCTATAACCTGTATTCTTCATTTTCCATCATACACGTGTACACTTCGGCCCAAAGGATCCCTCTTCCCAATGCTAACATAAAACTATTATTTTAAATACTACCACTAATAATAATAATTCAAATTCATATTGTTTTCCAACTTCATAATTTTGCAACACTGACATATAGGCAAATTCTTAATGATTTCCAGGCACCACCTATTTGGTCCATTAAAACAAGGCCAGCAGATGGCGCTTATAAAATCTGTTGGGTTGCCTGTTTTTGGAGTGGTTTTTAGAGACTATTCTCCCTATGGGGAAGAACTTTGAGACTTCAGATGGAAAAGGAATCAAATTTCAATAAGTTTTGGAAATCAATTAATGTATGGCCCCCTTAATGAAAAACATCCCTTAAAACGAAGGGAGTTTTTACAGTTCTAAGCTGGGCACAGTGGCACACAGCTGTAATCCCAGCTACTGGGGAGACTGAAGCAGGAGCACTGCTTGAGCCCAGGAGCTCAAGGCCAGCCTGGGCAACACAGTAAGACCCAGTGGCAAAAAACAAAACAGCCGGGTGCGCTGGCTCACGCCTGTAATCCTAGTATTCTGGGAGGTCAAGGCAGGAGGATCCTTGAGCTCAGGAATTCAAGATCAGCCTGAGCAAGAGCAGGACCCTGTCTCCACTAAAAAAAATAGAAAAAATTAGCTGGCATGGTGGTGCGCACCTATAGTCCCAGCTAGCTATTCAGGAGGCTGAGGAGGGAGGATTACTTAAGCCCAGGAGTTTTTCAGGTTGCAGTAAAGTAAGCTATGATGACCCCGCTGCACTCTACCCAGGGTGACAGAGCAAGACCCTGTCAGAAAACAAAACAAAACAAAACAAAACCACTAAGTGTATAAACTCTTTCTGATTCAACATAGAACCCTACCTCTCATTCTATTCTTGTTAAGCAAAGCTAAATTGGTCAGAGGGCGTTGGCGTTCCTGGTGGCTTTAAATACACACACACACACACACACACACACACACACACACACACAAACACACACCCCTCGCAAATGTTTCACAACTCTCTGTAACTCCTAGAATAACTGATTAGGTCAACACTAAAAGAGACACTTCCCCTTTTGCTAACAGGTCCAGATATTTGGTTGAAATGCAGACAACATAAAGATTTTTATTAATTCTTGATAAAAATTTAATGAAAGAGTTGGAAGTAATTAAATAAAATCAATCTCTCTGGCTCCCCATTTCTCTCTCCCCTCTACAAAATAGATGGCTGAAGTTTATAGCTGCTGCTCTGTTACATGTTTATGGCTCACTCTTACTACTTGTCGCTCTATTTAGCTATGCCGCTCCCTTTACTTGTCATACTGATGATTAGAGCAAGAGAGCATGGCATGAAACAAGACAATGCCTTTCTTTCCTGACTAGAAATCTGGGCCCTTCCTCAGATGAAAGGCCTCCTTACCTGATCTGACACATGCTATGCCTCATCTACTGCATATAGATCAAGGTTCCCTCCAATTCCTTGAGCCCGTCAGCTATGCCCAATGGGCATGTGGGCATGAGCACAACGCCTAAGAAGGGGAACCCAACAGGTCAGGTTGAATCACATCTGGTCACGAATCATTCCTAATGTAGGATACAACAAACTGAGACCATAGAAAAGAGATATCCAAAATTGGCAAGTGGAACATTGTCAACTACAACAAGATTAAGAAAGGAGTAGCAAATACAAAATGGGAGGCACTGGTTGTTTTGGGGGCGGGGAGCTATAGTACTGGAGGAAGACCACAGGCCTTGAAATCACATGACTCAGAATACCAACTTCCCTTGTTACTAGCTTTGTGTCCTCAAGCTGTGTGCTCGATATAGTTGATTCTTTTGGGAGCTACCTCAAATCCTTTTGGGGAACTGCTGAATTATAATCTCTAGGAGAGTAGAAATTGTACATACTATATATTCCTATATCTTAAGTGCATGAAACAATAATGATTCTTGCATAAAATGCTTACTATGTGCCAGCACTGTCTTAAATGTTTTATGCAGATTAAGGTTACCATTTGATCCTCTCACTATCAAAGTATTGAAGCATTTTAACAAGGTATGCCAAGTACCTACCACACAATGGGCACAAAATAAATGGTCCCATCCATTCCTGAGTAAATAAAAATATCCCACATTTCAGAACCTCCATATCTCTACTTCCCCTTTCAATCTCTTCTAGTAAAACGTACTACTTCTCAAACAGAGCCAAATAAAATATAGTAACAAATTTTGCTCTACTTTGGTTTTACTTAATTACAGGCGAAGAATTTTAACTGGATGGCAAATTGGCTTTATGAAGCCCTCTGAAAAGTAGTCATAAGGGAATGTAAAAGAAGTAAAAAAAA
>RJWJ010027266.1:0-22322 GCA_004363605.1 Indri indri
CTATCTTATTTTTAAATTTTATTAGTAAAACTTACAATTATTCACTTGTATTCTAAAAGTAAATTTACTTTCATTTGAATAGTGATGATTTTCATTTATGGCTATATTTGGAGACACTTGGAATTCTAAGAGTTACTAAGGTTAGAGTTATAAATAATATTCCAACAAATGTCCCTTCCTTTTACCTATTTATAACTGTTTTCTTGATTTTCATTCTAAGTTTGTTGGTTTCTGTTCTGGCAGTGGTTCTGAGAACAAGCATCATTGCCTTGTACTTGAACACATTACTTTCTAGCAGAGTTTCCAAGTTGTGTTCCATGGAACAAAATTTCTGTAATATTTTAATAGATTTTAAAAATGTTCCTCTATTTTAATTTTTAATTTCAGTTAGGTGAAATTAAGGTCCAGTGGAGAGAAGTTATGTGTCTAAATTTATGTTGGAAGGAGAAAGATTCTGCTATTGGATCAAATCTCCTGATTCTATTAGCTCATGCTGCTCTGATGGACTGATTTGTTCCACATACTCCTCTAATCTCCTTAGACCAAAATGACAAATACGTATGCTGTTCCTTCTCTTTTGCACCAACAATCAATCATAGTATTAATTCTTTTCAACATGTTGCCCTGGCTTGAATAGTCACTAGTATGTTATGGAAGTTGGCAAATGGAATAAAACCTGTATGTTACCCACACACCCTGCTCTCTGCTTTCATGTTTATACAGTATGTGTGTGTGTGTCTGTTTCAGTATTCCATGTTTTACTTTGAACATTTATTATTGTTTTCCTAATTGATCTCATGGCCTTGCCTCCCTCTTGTTATATTTTTTAAAAAATAAAAGCATCTTATTTTAATAGGCTTAATATCAACTAAAATACTTTGATATCATTTGATATACCTATTATTGGGTACATAGATCAAATTTTACATATTCTCATTACTTCATTTTTATTTTTTAAAAAAATTATGCATAATAAAATATACTCTTTGTGGTGCACAGTTTAATGGGTGTTGAAAAATGCATAAAGTCAAATATTCACTTCCAAAATTAAGATTCAGAACAGTTCCATCATCACCCCCACCAAATTCCTTCTTATCGTTCCTTTGTGGCCAACTCCTCTCTTATTACTTAACCCCTGGAAACTATCAATCTATCCCTCATCACTAGAATTTTGTGTTTTACAAAATATTACAAAAATGAATTATATGGCATTTAGCCTTTTGGGTATGACTTCTTTCACATAGAAGAATGCACCGGCAATTCATTTGTGTTGTTACATGGATCGGTAGTTCTTTCCTTTTGATTTCTGAGTAGTATTCCATCATATGGATATTTCACAGTTTATCCATTCATCTGCTGAAAGACATTTGGATTGTTTTCAATTTTTGGCAATTATGAATAACATTACTGTAAACATTGAAATGTTTGCATGAAATTTTTATTTCTCTTGAGTAAAGGAATAGAGAGTTGCTAGGTCATATGGTAAGTGAAGGTTAATTTCCTAAGAAAGTACCATACTATTTTCCAAAGAGGCAATAATAGTTTTCATTCCTACTCTAATATATGAGAGTCCCCATGGCTCCACATGCTCAACAGCACTTGGTATTGTCATTTTTAAATTTTTTAATAAATAAAGTATCTCAGTTAATAGTAATAGTATAAATTTAAGTTTGAAATAAATGAAATATATAGTGTTTCATTATATATTTGAAACACTTATATACTTGATTAATTAATCAAGAATTGTCAAATTGTGGAGTTTTCTTCCTGCTAACTGTACCTAACTTGCATGACCTTGATTTATATTTTGACATATTACTTGATGACATAACTTGATCAAATAATATGCTTTGTGATTTTTAAATAACCTTTCCTAACACCTAATCATGTTCATGACCTTTGTACATGTTACTTTCTTTAGTTGAGAGTCTGTTTGAATCTTTCACCCAATTCTTAATTAGGTTGCTTGCTTTCTTATTCTTGATCATTTACTCTTTTAGCATAACCTTGTTTTCTGTGGATTAGCTCCACTTAATGCACTGCTGTATGGCTCTTTATGCTTCATTTTAGGCTATTGGTGAGCAAATAGGTGGCTTACCTATGACTAAATAAATGATTATAATGAAACAGCCACCATTCATTTATTATTGATTATCTCAGAATTTTTAAAAGGCTATATCTAAAAAAGATAATCAGTTCAGTCACACCTTATTTAAAGAAGCAAACTCAACTAAATAGAACTTCAGGAAATTGCTACAACCAACATTTTAAAGGCACTTCAGAAACCAAAACATGTATAGAAAAATATATTCATATATATACTTTATGTGCTCATTTAAGTATATAACCTCCTCAGGCCCTCCATTAGAGATTATTTACTCTTTAATTTACAAGTAATTCTAACAATTTGTGTTCTTAATTCTTAATTCATAGGCAAGAAATATGAATTGAAGGAGAGACTGCTAAAGGCAGATTCAATGCTTGTTACAAGGAAAGACTACTGATAATCCTTCAAAGAAGTACATAAGATAGTAGATGCATATTTTTTTTTAAAAGCAAACAGTGAGTCCATTTAGAAATCAGTATGTAACACATTCAGTAGTAATATACTGTGGCCAGATAATACATTTTATGAATGATAAATGTTAAAAATTGAAAATAGCATTAGGTTTAATATTCTGTTTAATAGTGTGCATAAATTGTCTTAGAGAAATTTCCACACAATATAGACATTGTTTTATAGTTAATATGTGATGATGAGAAAAAAAACTAAGTTATAGTTCACATTTCCAGAACAATTCCTTACATGCTACAGCTAATTTTCTGACAATATCGGGAAAACCTATGATGGTATCCTAATATAGGGGAAAAAACTTTTCTGCAACATTAAAATAATTTTCCTGCTACAATAAGAGAATGCATGCTTAAGAAAATTGGGAAACTAACTTAGAACTAGCAGAAATATATTAAACAACAATATAACCAAAATCTCTTATTATAGCATAAAATAGCATATACTTATGAGCAAGTAGAGATTCAAAGAAATAAATTTTGGAAATAAACAAGATAACCTATACATCTTCACTTTTGCAAATTATTTGCAATTGTTTATTTGCACATCTTGGAAATATCATGTGCTTCCACTCTGATACTCTGTTGTTATCTCACCTAGTCCCAGGATGTGTAGCAAATGCTTTATTCTTAGTCACAGCTCAGTGCTACTCATGCTGAGTAGCTCTCCTTTGCCATTTGCCAAAACACAAATATTTTTCTTGAAGTTAGTTTTGGGTGAGGTGGTTTTACCTAATTATTCTTTCTGTATTTTTTCCTAGTTTCAAGATGTCATTTCTATTTACATTATGCCATCTCCTCTTATTTAATTCCCTAAGTCCATCAAAGAGACAGAAAGTGTTTCAGGAAAGAATTTGACATTATGATTTGGAAACTAGAATTCCAAATAATTCATAATGCCCACCTTTTATAATAAGCAAATATTTCAGATACTTGCATATATTTTATTTGTTGTTATAAATCAACTTTTTAACATAAAGGAAGAGATTCTTCAACTTCAGTGAGTTCTCTTAAGAGTGACAGAAATTGATGTGGCTCTCACAAATCACCAATACATCTGAATAAAGATGAATTCTTAGTTAATAGAAGTAATTTGAATTCATTGTATTTTGGACATGAATGTAATATACGGCTTTTTATTGGCAAGTGATTAATCAATATATATCAAATTGTGAAGAATTTCTTCCTGCCAACTGTTTCTGACTTGCACGACCCTGATTTAAATCATGTTGTACTAACTTAATACGAATAATTTACTTTCTTGGGTTAAATACATTATATCACAGTGGAAGTATTCAAATGAGCAAGAGAAGTTTCAGAGTTAAATATATTCATTCTCAAACCTGAATTCAGCACTGTGTGCCTGGGTAATTGTCGGCACTTTATAGCAAAACACTTAGCTGAGATCAACTGTAGCTTTCTCAGTAAAATCCCAGAGCTCATCTCCAGGAAGAACATGTGGTTAAAGCAAAGGGGGAGGGGGGCATAAAATGTTAAAAATCGCTTAGCTGGGTTTGACATTTTACCTTTTAAATATTAATTATACTGTGGGCTTCTTCCTATTTACATACCTAAGTGTTTGCTTGGGACATAAATGCTACTAAATTGTCTTGAGAAAGCCATAGAGCAGCTTTGTTAGATAAAACTTCTTGCAGCTGGTAATTTTTGGCAATTAATATTATGAATGCTAATGCAATGGGGAGTAGGGAAGGTGCTTCCAGGATGCCACTTATCTTTGTAAAATGGAAGAAAATGTCAGAAGTGGTGAGCCTGCTGAGCGTATTACTTCTGGGAAGGAAATAGATGGCAAATGTTAAAATTATCATATTTATGGACAGGCTAGAATTTTAAGACCAAAGTATCTAATAAATAGTCTTGTAAACAGGGTTTATTGTAAATATTTTTAAGTGATTGTTTTGGATTGCTTATTATAACAATGAAGACCTTTTTAAAAAAAATACTAAATATATATCTTTTCTGGGGTAAAAATTGAAGCAGATTTGCATAAATCAAGTCATTGAATTATCGTTATAATTTGTGGGTAATTAGGGGGCAGTTTCATTGATGCTTAAAATTAATAGTTAAGATAAATATTTAAATGAAATATTTATTAGGATAAAGGTGAGTTTGGTATCCATAAAAATGTAAAAGCCTCAAATCATGAGGAAAAGAGTATTCTGAGGTATAGGAATCTATTACTTAAATATTAGATGCCAACATAGATTTCAAAGTAGTTACAGTCTCTTACACTTAACAAGTGAGTAAAAAAAGTAGCTATGCTATCACTGATCATTAGGCTATGTAATTTAAACCAGACTAACTCTTCACTGGAAATAATGCAGGAGGAAGGCAGAAACTCAGGCATTATTAACACATGAGTTGTTTACACATCAGACTTGAAAATATATTATCCTTCTGTACATTTTCTGTTTATGATTTGAGGGACTCCATGTTTCAGTTTATGCTATTTTCTCTGAAGTTTCAAATTTCCAAGTAAATTATTTTGTGATGACTTTGTAAATACAGTTTTAAATATCCTGTATTGTATTTTTGACTCAGGTGTGGGCTTGAGCTACGTGACTATGAGAAATAGCATTTTGGTCAGTAAGGGAGAAGGTCTTCATTTCATGTGGGGTGTTAAAACACAGAGAGAGGAATGAGTTTATTATATTTAGCTATTTCACTACTGTCATTTGTAAGTGAAGCTATAATGATGAGGGATATTACTGAAATAAAATAAGCATTCCTAATTTTGTGTTTCCGGCTTCAATGATCATATCCCATATGCCCACAAGCACATTCACAAAACACATGTTGTGTATATTAATACATGGTCACAATATATAAAAAGCATATGAAAAGTGATAAATTAAGAAAACATTATTTTCTTTTTGTTTTAATTCATTAAACATCTGTTTTATACTTTCAGATCTACAAAAAAGGGAATAGAAAATACTATTCTGTTCTCAACCTACTCAATTTTTTTTTCAGAAACAATTTTAAATGAGTATGGGCTCAAAAAAGATAAATACAAGACATCATACAGTAAAGAGTTAATTCGAATAGTGTAATAGTATATAGGGGAAAATTCCTAGTATTACTTCCAGTTAGGTAGCATTAAGCATTGATACTGCAAGGTTTGTAATGTGCTTCAGCTTGAAATTCATCATCGGATGCCTGAAGTTCCTTTGGAAGGAGGGAAAAGAACCAATGAAATATTCAGAAATATTGTATGATATCTCTCTATATGATATGTTTTTTGTGAGATTATTTATAATGGCAAACAATTTTAAAGGAATTCTAAGGGAATGGATAAACTATGGAATGGAATGTCATGGAGGAATAAAATACATATTTAGAATACATTGCAAAGCAAAATGTTCATATAATATTTCTAGGTTAATAAAGCTGGTTGCAAAATACACAAAATATAATATTAACTCTATAAAAAATAGGCAAAATAAAAAAAACATTAACAAGAAAACTGCATAGTTATTTTCATGGGAAAAGAATCCCAAGGATTTAAAAAAAAAAAAAAATCTTTCTATTTCTACTTCTTAGTAGTATCCAACTTATCTGCAATGACTCATATAACTTCTAGGACCAGAAAAGTAAAATGCTAACAAGAGAGAGAGAGAAAGAAAGAGAGAGAATGGGATTCCATAATGGATAATACAAGATTTCAGGGGATAAACACATTGATTTGATTAAGAGGAAAATAATTGATAGAGGAGAATTTCTTACTATACTGGAGTTAGAAATCAAAAAATAGAGGTTTCACTGTTGGATGAAAGGAGAAAGAGGAAAATGGGAGCAGAAAGAAAATTCTGTTTTGTAAAGGTATAGTATGCTATTAAAGTACTTCGCTCTTTTTCAATAAGGAAAATTCTTTCAGATAAAATTATTCCATATTAAGTTTTATCCTTATTGTTCATTGGAATCTGAGAAGTAGCCTTTAAGGTAGTAAATACTTGAGAACCTATGATGGAACTTGAAGGCTTTATGAGAACTTAACTGTGGATCTCAAACAGGACTGCATATTAGAATCACCTGAGGAACTTCAAAAATGTCCATTACAGTCTCCTTGGTAATTTAACTTTTAAACTCTATGTGGTTGGTTCTAAGGATAAGTATTATAAAACAGCTTCTAAGTAATCAAAATATGCAGCCAGGTTGAGAACTACTGATGGCAGAGCATTATCCACAAATTGGGACTATTTGACATATAGTCCTGAATGGAGGAGAGCTGGCATTTGACCAAATAAACATGAAGATTTCATCCTGGTTGCTGAGTAGAGTGGTCTTATGAAAATCCCATTCTAACCTTAGTTGGTAGTTGTGAAAAATTTGAGTGAAATGCAACTAGTCTTAGTGAAATTTCAGGGTGTCAATCTAGAATCAAGATGGAGAGGGGAGAAAAGACATAGCCTGTATTTTGTAGTGACTCAAAATTGATAATTTTCTTTCCCTCCTCCCTTTTTTGAATATCTACTGTATACTGTACCTTACAAAAGTATACCCCTAATATGCTCCAGTGGTGAATCTTTGTATCTTCAGAGCACCATGTGACCATGGGTTACATGTACTTAGAGGGGAAAATCATGAACTAAAGTTTCAGAAATACTGAATTTAATGTGAATTTGTATATTCAAGGATGATTAATCAGAATACAATTTGAAACTTGAGACTTGATGTTAGAGAAAGAAAATTTTGGAGAGAGATGCTATGGAGATAGTAAAAGCAGTAAGCCAATGTTGAACTCAGTAAGAAGAGTCTGCCACAAGAGGAAAGTAGGCAGAATAGCTGGGTCCTTCAGATGTATATGATTAAAGTACATGTGCCAAGAATTGGTGGAGGGTCTCGATTTTATGGGGCACCAAGAAGACAACATTATCCTCTCCATGATTCATAAACAAACAGACAAGCATCAGGGGAACACCATGAATGAATGAATGACAGGAATCTAAACCCCTTATTTCACTTGCATTTACAGTAAAATGACTGAGGCAAGCAATAAGCTGGACTGAAAGCCTGTTGAAATTTTGGTCTCTTTATCTTGCAATGTACATAAACTGATTATGTTCTTGACAAATGTATGAAAAGAAATGTTTTAATTCCAATAGCATAATATGGACTCTTGGTTTTGAAAAAATTGTATCTCCTAATTTTTTTTTTTTTTTTTTTTTTGAGACAGAGTCTGACTCTCTTGCCTGGGGTGAGTGCCGTGGTGTCAGCCTAGCTCACAGCAACCTCAAACTCCTGGGCTCAAGCAATCCTACTGTCTCAGCCTCCCGAGTAGCTGGGACTACAGGCATGTGCCACCATGCCCGGCTAATTTTTTCTATATATATTTTTAGCAGTCCAATTAATTTCTTTCTATTTTTGGTAGAGACGGGGTCTCGCTCTTGCTCAGGCTGGTCTCCTAGCTCTCCACATAAAAATGAGACTTCAGAGATCTCAGGGAGACGGTAAACTTAAAATTTACCCAACTTTTCATAGGAATGCAAGAACATTTTCAGGGGAATGCAGGCTAAATTTTCCCTAAGAATGTGTTATCGTAATCTGGCCCTCAGGTTGATCAGCAGAGAAAATTCAAATTGCCTGTGTGGTCCAAAACACCTCAAGGTGAGAATTTAGTTTAAAGCAGCCAAGAGTAATGCCCCTGGGTGCATGGCAAAAGCAAACAGAACCCTCACAGAAGGAAAAGGTAAAGGAAAAGTTGAATAAAACAACTCAAAGAGGCGGCATATGGGAGGTACAATTAAACATGAGGCTGCAGAAGGGTGGAAAATAACAAAAATAAAAATAAAATACCAGAGATATATTAGGCAAAAAGGAGCTGGCATTGCTATGCTAATTTTAGTATAAAACATATTCAGAGACATAAAATTTTATTGAGGTAAAGAAGGTCAATTTATGATTGTAAACATTTCAATCCACCAGAAAGAGACAAGTTTTAAATTTCTAGGACTCTAACAACATAAATTAAATAAATTAAACAAAACTTGACAGAACTGCAGAGAAAAAAGAGATGTTACATACATATTTTAATAACTGATAGATCAAGTAGGTGAAAATCAGTTATGAAATAGAGAAACCCTCCATAATAATCACTTGAAGAATTCTTGCTGTATTTTGTTTGTGCAAATAAAATAAAGAATATATTTTGAGATTAACATCTCATTTGCAAACACCCTACATGTAGTCTGTGTTGTTCCTACAATTGGAAAAATGAAATCCTAAGACCTTGGGAAAAGTACTCAACCAGGTATCCAGGGAACATATTGGGCATGTGATAAGAGAAAATTTAGGCTTTTGCCAAGTTAGAGTCTTTGTCTTTGAATCCTAGACCCTTTTTCCCAGGGAAGAATAGTATCATTTTAGATAAACATTATTAAAGGTTTTCAGGTCTAGTCAAAAATTCATTTTGAAAGCTTTGAAATGAAATTGAAGAAAATTCTGACAGCATTTGTTCTACATTTGACATGGCTGTTTCAATGTATTACAAGATATAGAAATTTGATGGCCCGTAAAAATAGCTCAGATAGTCCTTTTCATTTCTTTTTAACTGAATAAGGTTGACTTTATTCCTCTCAAAATTTACTTTTTCATATTTGTGGATATGGAAAAAAGTGGATTAATATTTGTGTGTGTACGTGTGTGTGATTTCATTTCTTTTTAACTGAATGAGGTTTACTTTCATTTCTCTCAAAATTTATTCTTCATATTTGTGGATATGGAAATATGTGGATTAATATTTGTGTGCATGTGTGTGTGTGTGTGTATGATTTTTATGGGGTCTTTATAACAAACAAACCTCAATTTTTTAAGTAAGAGATTTCCTCATTTCTGATGAACTAGTACATAGAAAAATTAAGAATCCCTTTCTTCTTTAACAAACTTCTATTTTCTTCCCTGGTTCTTTTCTTCTAAAGTGCTTGGGCTTTGTTTGCACTGCCTCTAAGACTCTTAGCAGATGATGCTTTGTGATACTTTAGCACATGCATGACTTCTAATTCTACACTTACAATTCCTTTATGATCTAAAAAGTGCATTGCCTATTTTTAATACGCTGAGATTCTCATATTGTTCTCTGCACTTATCAAATGTTCAAAAATGCTTATTGAATGGTTGGATGCATAAAAGACTAACTAGATAGAATATAAGTCCCCTTAGCTTAGTAAATGCAACTACTTGGCACAAGACATCTTTCTTTCTCTGCTGTACTGGCTGCCTTCCCAGAGCCCAAGCTAGTGCTGAAGAAGAGGCCTGAACCCATCCCAACTCTTTGACAGAAGAACTGGGGGATTTTAATCACGAGAGTTCTTCCTTGGGAATTAAAACCACATGCAATGGTTACAATAAACTAGTGAAACCATTTGCAGAGTTATAAAAGCAGTGTAAACGATATCCACGCACTTCAGAAGGAAGAATAGGGAACAAAAGAAAGGTTAATTTTAAAAGAAAAAGTCTTTCTTAATGGTTGCATGCTGTGGTTAATTGTAACTGAGGAAATGTCTACTTACAATTGTCTCCTTTTAAAAATGTTTATTCTGCTATAACCTCAACCTTACAAAATTAATGCATGTTTTTGTTTTCATCCCAATCATGCCTCTTCTAATAGTTGAGTCCTTCACATGTTGGGCTGTACAAACAGTAACATATTGAAACAGTCTGGATACACTTTACTCTAAACAACCGGCTTTTACCTGAAGACACACACATACACATGCCCACAATTGTAGTTGAGTTTTACCCTGTGAAGATTTCAAATTTTATATTTACCAAAAATAAGTAATATTTCCTAGAAATATCCACATATACTGGATAATTCCATTTGAATTTTCACACAAAGATAAATACATTTGGTTTATTAATGCATCCTTGTAAGCACATTCAACATATGGATTTTATAAATGTACACAAGATGACTCATGCCATAAATAACATCCGCTCAACACAACCACGTACCTCAAAAGGAGGAATGAGCAATAGCTTACATTGTGAGTTTTACATGAGTAGCTCCCAAATGTTTGGCTGTGTATAATTTACCATAACAAAAAATCTACAACAACGTTTTTTTTAAGCTATGGTTTTTGAGATACAAAACCTGACATGATGATTCTTGTGCCAGTGATTCAGTGAGGGAGCCATTTCAGAGGAAACTCGAGAAAGAATAAAGGAGGGAAATAAGCCAAGCAAAAATTCAGCCAAAATCCATAGGGAGCTCTGGAAAATAAATACCACCACAAAATTGTTACACCTGAGACAGGGGGCCTGCCTTTTGTACTTCCAACTCAATCAGCCATTGGCTGTTACTGCCCCTTGTGAGAGAACATAACTTTCTAGATATTTCCTGATGAAGAGGCTTCCCTGGTTTCTGGGCCATTCTCAGAAGGAGGAAACCGTGAGCCACTAGCAGACAATACTTACAAAAGTTGAGGGCTGGATGCACTGTCTCAGTAGAGGGGGTCTGTGCAGCCCACCAGCAGTGTCTCCTCCACCCACCCATTTCCACTTTATAGTGTGTGTGTGTGAGCAGCTGCCCTTGGAAGGTGAAGTGCACATGTTAACTGGGAAGGTGCCAACTAATCAAAATGACATCCTTTTATTTTCTGTCATATTGTAAAGCTATCCAGCAAGTCACTAACTAGGAAATGGGACAAATATCTTATTTTGTAATTAAAAGTAATACACTCAAGAGATATTGATAAAATGGACTTTGACTTCTTGGGGTCCCCTTTCTAACAAGATAGTGTCAGCTCAAAGCCTTGAGTTTGAATTGGAGCTACAAAGTCCTGAAACTGTAACATTAGATCCTCATGGGGCTAGGCCCACTCAATTGTCAAAGGAATGAGAATTACACATAGGAGATCATCCCCACATTCTCCTACACCTTCTTTTTGGCCCTTTGAATGCACTGCATTGAACACATTTAAGGATCACAACATTCATTTGAATGTAACTTTATGTAACAAAAACTTAAATCTAGACAATATTTAAATTTATGAAATTGCCCTCATTAATTTTCCACCATTCCCATACTGAAAGCAAACTCTACCACAGATTAAAAAGCTCTCCTTGTTTTATTCCGGCATTTTTTCTTTAAGTATTAGGAGACTACTATTTCTATTGACTCATATACATGGTACTTTGTGTTGTCAGCTGTCTTGTGATTTTTGACTATGAACTCATTTGTTCTTGGAATTTTTTTTGAAATTTATTTAGAGATTTGTTGAAAGTATGTTTTTAAACGGATTAGTGTTTACTTCTACTAGGTATGGAGGGGCAATTTTGAATCTGAGTTTTACTGTGGAACACAATTCTGCATGAGGACCAATTTGTAATTAAAATTTTTTCTTGTTAATTATTTTTCTCTTCTACCCAATGTTGAAATCTACAAGTTTCCATCCTGCCTTTTATATAAATTGGCTTTTTCCTAGTTTATGCTTGATAAAATTAAGATTTTAGCTTTATGTAGAATAATCCCATTAGAGTGGCCCCTAATTTTGTGTCTGCTTCAACAGGTCCTGCGTGACCAAGAAAAAAAAGCTAAAAACCAGAGAATAAAAGCTATTCTCAGTCAGAGCTTCAACCCTAACTCTCCCTACTTGAATTCTTGTTTTCACTTCATTTTCATCCCCTGAGTATTTCCCTTACTTTGTGGGCAATACAATGATGATGATAAATGAGTAAATATATATTTATAATATATAAACATAAATATATATAAATATATATTTCTTTATGCATATTTCATATCTGTATGTATGTATATAAAATGGTGATAGATAAATAGGCAAATGGATTATGAGGAGTTATATACATGTTTTATAAAACCTTGAATGTACTGTGTAGTCAATATTTATTAGGTGCTAATTTTGGTATCAATATATCTATTGATACTAATATATCATTTACTTCAACCTAACATTTTTTAGTCACCAATCTCTTTTTTTATATTTTGTCTACCAGTTTTATCAATGTTAAAAAGATGAGTATTTTAATAACTCCCAAAATAACTGCATTCATGATTTTTCAGCACAGATGTTTAAATATGGTGCTATTGTATTCCAAGTGTTCATTATTTTTAAAGAATAATAAAAGAAAGGAAAACTTAGGTTTTCTGATTTCTATTTTTGATGGTAATGTCATTTATGCAATAGACTTTTCTCGTTGGATGGTAAGCATAACTTTATTTATTTCATATATACGTGTGTATGTATGTGTGTGTATGTACATAAATATATATGTACACATTGCCACATTAAATCCATCTGCTATCCTCTTTGCATTCATTTGCTGTGTAGCAATGGAAGATTAAATAGTTTCATGTGAATGTCTTAAGGGGACTATGGTTTCCAACTCAGTTAATTACTCTATTGTACCTTTGCTTGTTTTCTATTTATTTACTTTCAATACTCTAGATGCTGATTATCAATTGAACCTGTACCACTCAATTCAACTTCTGTTACATTTTCTTCTTGATTTTCTTCCTTTGAATTCTACATAAGTGCCCATCAATGAATGAATGCATATTCTGGTTTCTCTTAATGCTCTTGAACAATATACTGTCAAAATAACTGTGGTTCCTTGATTGGTAATCTGTCTTTTCTCTTTGAACATTTCAAAATTGGTTCTTTTCATTGTCTTTTCAGTTTTGCACAATATGCTGTTATATCTATCTATCGAACTGTTACATCATACAATTACAAATTCTTTTTTGGGAGTTCTATTTTGTTCTTTGAAAATATCCCAGAACATTTTTATAATCTTTTGCTCCTTGACTGACCTTTTACTTCCTAAATTGTATCTACATTATGTACACTAATTTTATATTCTGTAGTTGCTAATTCCATATTTGAAGTTGTTGGAATTTAATTCTACTATTTGCCATTTCTGCTTACTTTTCACAATGGTGTCTTTCTTTCCACATCTATTTATTAGTTTCTGTGCTTATATTTGTAATTTTATCTTAACCTGTGGATATTGTGTAAAAGTAAAGATACTTCCCTAGGGAAAAAATTCGCATCTGTTTCTGTGAGGTGCCCCATGGCACTTCCAACTCAAGACCATTTTAGATTCATTTATTATACTGTGTTATCAATGGCCACACGGATTAAATAACATTTAAACCTAAAACTTATATAAAAGCAGAGTTATGATTACAAATTTTCAGATTAGTGTGTTTTTTATGTTGGGGGAGGGAAGAGGGGAGGCATTTTCACTAATCAGAGCTGAGACAATGTCAAACAGGATATTTTGTAATCTTCCATTTCTAGAAGGTATGTTGGGTTTCTTACCCAAACCAGTTACCAAGTCTTTCAAAAGTATCAGCTCAATACTTATAACTGTAACTATAGATCAAATTAATAAACATTAGATTCATATTTTTACTAGTTTTGTATGGCTGCCGTAACACATTACCACAAACCTAGTGAATTAAAAAGACAGAAATTTATTATTTTAGAGTTCTGGAATTCAGGAGTCTGAAATGTGTCACACTGGGCTCAAATCAAGGTGTTGACAAAAGGGCATTCATTTATGGAAGCTCCAGGGGAGTTTTTTTCCAGCTTCTAGAGGCCCCCTGCATTCCTTGGCTCATGGTTCTCTTCCATATTCAAAGCCAGGAATGGCACATTGAGTCCTCACATCACATCACTTCACATCACTCCAACCTTGCTTCTGCCAACACATCCTCTCTGACACCAACTCAGCTGCCTCCCTTTGAAAATGGACTCTTGTGAGTACATCAGACCCACCTGGATAATCCAGAATACTACCTTATCTCAAATTCAACTGATTCCTTTAAGGTAAACATAATTCCATCTGCAACCTTAACTCTCCTTTACCATGTGACCTAACACATTCACAGTTTCAAGTATTAGAGCATGAATACCTTTTGGGGGGGCCATTATTCTGCCTATTACAGTATGGAAAATGATATACTTGCAAAATTGTATGTGGCCAACTTTTATTTATTCTATATGAAGAATTAGTGCATTTTAATGTTAAAATATTTGGTCATAATTTTCTTCTGCTAAATCACAGTGACTTTCTTTTCACTGTAGTGTATTATACTATATAAATGAACAAAAATATGACACCAAATTACTTAGATTTATTTTTTCTATTTCTATTTTGAGCACTTTGATACCTAACTATGGCAATGTACTGGCAAGATAATATACATATTAGACAAACCATCGCACACATTTTGCAAAATTAACAAAGCATACAGTGAAGCCTCTCTACTAAAAAATTCATAATTTTATGCTTGTTATAAATTATATGCAAATAGCCAATTTAATCTGCTGTATTATGCAACTATACCACTTTTTATCAGAAAAAATCAGTAAGAACTAATGAGGGATATATAATCATAAATTCTTTTCAAAGATTTGTCTGGGAAAGGAGCTTCGGTTTTCAAAAGTTCAAAGCATATGTATATCCAAATCCAGAATGCAGCATACAATTCCTTCTGTCCAATTCTACTGTAGGCATCCCAAGCCCAGTCACCATAATCTGTAGTAACCTACTAACTGGTCACCCATCTCCCATCAATATCCCCTATCTCTTATTTTCAACACAATAGCCTAAATTATCCTTTAAAAATGGAATTCAGATTTCTATCATCCCTCTGTTTCAAACTTTCCAAAGGCTCCATATTTCAGGAAAAGACAAGCCAGTGTATTTATAATGCTTCACCTGTATCCCACCTCTTTAAACTAATCTCTTACTATTCTGCCCTCACTTAATCTGCTCCATAAACATTGGCTTCATTGCTATTCCTCATATACTGCAGTAATCCTCTTTTCTTAAAGGCTAAATACAGTTAATGAAAGTCAAAGTCAGAATTAAAACATCGGCTCAATGATAAAAATGTGGGTTAAGTTGCTTCATTCTTGCTTCGGTTGCACCCCTCCTTCCCCCAATGGGTCTATTTAAAAAAAAATTATCAGGTAGTTATCTTGAATCCCTGGTCTGCATAATTCCTATCCCTGGTATTTATGACCACTTGATACCTACCTAGGACCATCCTGACCAGCAGTAGAAAAATTTAAAGAGTTTCAGAATATCCTTTTGCATATGAGCATCAAACTCTCCTTTGTGTATTCTTGCTAGAACCTTGAACCCTAACTTTCCTAAGTGGTATTTTGCCTTCTTACTAATAAATCACCTTATGCCCCAATTTTGCTTACTGGATTCTAATTTTAATAGCCCATCTCTGGTACTGAGAAGCGGCCTCTTTCTTGCTTATTGACACTGAGCGACTTAAGTCCTGTTTCTCAGCTATGGTTACAGGAGTCTTTCTGATGGACTTTCTGGATGCCTTTATGCTGCTTTACTTACTTTTAAACCATCCATTCACTTTTTGGGAACTTCCCCTCTACTGCCACAAATCATGTATACCATCATCTGCTGGCTGGGCAGGACTCTTCTCAGCTCCTATAACTTTCTTGGGCTATTCACAACCTCTTTCTCTATTAGACAAATCTAGTTTATTACTTCTCCCCTCTTCATCTGCTTCATCCTAATGAACTTAATGGGGCAATTCCCACCCTTTATTCTTTCAAGAAATGCAACAAAACATGTAAATGACAGGAAAAGCTATTATTTTGTTTTGGGGTTCTAAAATGTGTTGATTGACTATTTTTTTTCTCCTCTGCTATTTTTTTCTTTCCATTTTCAAAAGACACTATAAGCCAGGGCATGGCACAGGTTATGTATTTTGCATAAATTATGATAAAATATATCAAGTGTATTTGTCTATAAGTAAAATGCACAGATTGGGCAGATTTTTAGGCCATCTCTCTTATCATGTGATATCTTCTTATTATGCAATATTTTCTAAAAAGACCAGCAATTGACTCATCAACTTTCATGCAATTAAACATATTAAATTAGAAAATGCTAATATAAGAAAGACAAAGGATTTAAGTAAGTAATTCAAGAACTTACAAAGCACATGTGTGGATGTCCATGTGTACGTGTTGTAATAAGATCATATCTGTCCACTGCCCATTAAATGTCAGAGCAGGTGTTTAAGTGCTGTCATGCTTAGAGAGTGTCTTTACATTAAAATGAGTTTTAGAAAGTACACAAGAAACATTTTACATAAAGACCAATTATAAATAAGTCATATTTTCCTGCCAGTATTACCCCAATATACTCACTAATTATAAGTACAATATATTAAGTAGGATAATTTTGTATTTTTATGCAAAGAAAATCCATATGTGTCTGTGCCAGCTTCTATTGCTACTCCCAACCCTCTTTCTGGATGGATAAACTTAAGTTTGATAAATAAGTTGAATGTGCCACAGATATTTTATTTATTTAAAAATTATTTATTGGTCATTTATGCTATTTCATTCACTGGGGATAGAATAATTAACAGACAAGATAAATATCTCTGCCCTCCTGGAGTTTATGTTAGTGGAATAAAGAAATAATGATGGAGAATATCCGTGTTTTAGAAGTTATTCTCCTACTTACTAGCTGTGTGACCATAATGCAATTCTTGCATTGCCTCAGAAAACACTGGTATCAAAACTCTGAAGCCTATATATCTGTCAGTGATTCATTCCTATTTCTCTGTCTGCTTGACTTTGTTTGATACTATTGCTTATAGGCTTTATTCACATGGAAAAAAGGTAATCAATAAAAAAAATTTACAGGCTACATAATCTGTGTCTAGAAAAGTCTGTTTCTGATAGGGATACAAGTTCAAAAATTCTAGGTAAGAGAACCATTGGCTCAGCTGAAGCCAAGTGCCAATTCAGAGGCTAATTAAACGCAACCAGGTGCATACACATGCAAAAATATGTTATTTTTCATAGTGGTTATGTGAATGGAATGGAAGAAAGGAGGTCCTAGGGGTTTGAGGTGCCATGTAGACAATCTGAAGAGAAGTCTACTATAAAGAATAAAAGGAATAATATGTAAATATAAACCCAATTTAATCTGTCTTGCTATCATTAGGAAGCATTGTGAGAAAGAAATACCAATTAAAATAAATTCACATAATGAAATAAACTCATTTAGATATTTTTGTGTGCAGTGATAAAAAAAATACAATAATTACATTCTAAGTAAAGGCTAAGGGTATGTGATTCCTTGTACTGAAACCAGTAATAGCCTATAGAATATTGTGAGGAGCAGGAAAGAAGTGTTTGTTTTCAGGCATGTCGACTGAACATTTGCCAGCATTACTCACATTCAAATTTAGAAGCAACCTAGACAATAGATATAGTAAGTGACATCTATGTTCATTCAGGCAAAATATTACTAACATAGATATATTTTAAAGGCTGTTCTTTAGAGAACAACTTTAGAGATTTGTCTGTGTTCTTACTCTCCAACACATGCTTTATATCCTCAAAGGGAAAATTGATCAAGTCTTTATAAAATACTTTTTATTGTACCCCAATAAAGAATTTTACTGTCTTCCATTCTGATATCATTAGTTACTATAATAAATTAATCACAGCCATTCAATTTTACCATAAAAAATAGTTCCTTTTTTCCTCTCATGTTTGCCTGAAAGTTCTTTATAAGTTATGAAGCAGAACCTGACCTTCAGCAAAAATCAGTCCCACATCCTCATGGAAAGCTTTATGCCGGGTACTTTTAAAAATGGTGATGCTTCAAAGAATAGTCTTGGTATGGGGATCTGAGCCGGCAGCTGGCATTGAAGTGCTTAGACAACTTTCAGACAATACCAGATGACTAAGTCAGGATTTTGAGGATTCTTTTTATATCAGAAGCAAATATACTTCATGAAAGCAAATTGCTGGCCTAAGATTCTGAGGAAAAAATATTATTTACTCAGGACCGAATAAACTGATAAAGGAAATTTTATTGTGGTTATTATTTTGAAATTGTTGGCATGTTTTTAGTGTTCTCTTTTTTTGATAGACATGAGTAAGCCATTGTTTTTTTCTCTTAATTTATCTCTAATCCTTGATTTGGTAAATTATACTTTTATAAAATGAAATGAAATATTTTTAATGTTATTCAATTTTTACTAACTCCTCAAATTTCAGAAACAAATTTTGGTACCTATATTTTCATGATGATATAGTTATTTACATAGGTTCAATAAGGATATTGATAGGATTAGACCAACTGACTATGAGACCATGGGCAAATTTCTTGTGTCATATTTAGGAATAAATTTCACTTCATTTAATCAGGTATTACAAGCCCTCATTAAGAACAAGGATCTTACTTCATATGTGGAGACAAGGTCTACAAGCCCTCACTAGGAGGCCTCAACACTGGCTGAACTTGACTTGCAAAGACCATGCCTGCCTCAGTCGCTGCCTGGAGGACCCATGTTACATATCTTGGAGGTGCAGTGGCATTTTGGCGGTTCATTGATGGGAGTATGGAAGGATCCAGTGAATGATCACCTCTACTCTCATGACATGCTGTTGTGAAGTGTAGTTCCAAATGACTCCTGGGGAAATGGCAAACACTCCTGTGTTTGTTACAACATTATAGCCACCTCTATAATACAATTCTGGGGTCTGCTATTATTTTTCATGTAAAAGTTTAAATTTTCCACATGACAAATTCTATATTGAAATTCTTTTTAAAACAAAGTTGACATCTGAGCATGGTGGTGCAATCCTGTAGTCTGAGCTATTCAGGAGGCTGAGACAAGGAGATTGCTTGAGTCCAGTAGTTCCAGGCTGCAGTGAGCTATGATTGCACCACTGCACTCCAGCCTGGGTGAAACAGCAAGGGAGGCCCTTTCTCTAAAAACAAACAAACAAATATCCAAAACAAAACAAAAACCAAAAGTTGACTCTCAAACAGCCAAATTCTTTGAAACTGCAAATTGATTTGGCTGAGTGCCAAATCAGGATTTTAAGTAACCAATGAGCAGAGGGAGGCAGGAAAGATTGCTTAAAAGATACTAAAATTATTAATATAAAGAATGCCAGGCATGGTGGCTCATACCTGTAATCCTAGCAATTTTGGAGGCCAAGGAAGGAGGATAGCTTGAGGTCAGAAATTTGAGACCAGCCTAAACAAGAGTGAAACCCCATTTCTACAAAAAATACAAAAATTAGCAGGCTGTGGTGGTGCATGCCTGTAGTACCAGCTACTTGGGAGATTGGGGCAGGAGGATTGAGGGGGCCCCAGAGTTTGAGGTTACAGTGAGTTATGATGATGCCACTGCACTCTAGCCAGGGTAATAGAGTGAGACCCTGCCTCAAAACAAAGAAACAAACAAAACAACAACAACAGAAAAAACTATACAGATGGTCTTCTTACCCCAAAGTGCTGTCACTTCTATATCAAATAGAAGGAGCTTCTCAAACAGGAAAATTTTCTGACCTTATACCATTCTAGGGAGTAAATTGAACAAAGAATTGTGGCCTCCCCAAAGGGCTACAAAACAGAAATGATATGATTACTCTTTTAAAACGTGTAATGGCTGATGAGTCCTAGGCAAACAGCAATGTAGTATTAATGTCAGTGCTCAGCACTGCAGTTGGGCAACTGGGATTTCTGGTTCTGTCTTCCCTTCAGTGAAGGGATTTTAGAGCAAGTGGGTCAACGCTATGATATTTCGAGAAACTCTATTTCAGATTCCATTTAAAGATCTAAACCCAGACAACCCCATCAAGATTTCTCAAATTTTTAGACTATTCCCTGGATGTATATTCTTAAGTGAAATGGATAGTTAGAAAAGGAGAAGAATCAAAGATTACGATAATAATGATAACTTTTTTTTTTATAATGAAGCCTTGGCAAAAAGTAACAAAAATAAAGCAAATGCATAAGATTCTGAAAAATAAGTTTCAGTATCTGTTAATACAGAATCAACTAAGAGTATGAAAAGAGAGTTGATTAGACTAGGGACTAAATACATTACTATGGGAAAACTTAGGATACGTAAAATCCTATGCAGTGAGAAAGAGTTAGAGAATTACACTGGACACACAGGATTTCTCCCTCCAGTCTTGGTCTGAAAAAATTAAGTAAAGTTTGCATTAGTATTTTTGTGTCTAAAGCTTCAAAACTTTTGTGCATATATAGTGGGTCCTGTGACATAAGCCAGATTTTCCTCTATATTAAATAATTACCTGATCTAGTTGCCTCTGATTGGAAACAAACCTTAATTTTCTTCTATTAGATTCTAAGATGCAATTGTATAATTCCTAGAGATATAATAGGAGGGGGAGTGAAGATTTCCATCAATTCAAATGTGTCCTTTTCATGACTGTGCATGAAACCATCAGAGAGTTCTGGAGGTAAAGGTAGGAAAAGGAAGTGGATCTATTCATGGTTATTTTATAGAGCTCAATGAACTTTTCTTGCCATTTTCCTCACAGCTTGATAGAGGCGGAGTAATGATGAAGTCTGTGGTCCTTCTTTGCAGTCCCCTAGCTAAATAAAGCTAATGAAGTAGAAAAATGATATTGATAAAACAAGCCTGTGCTTTATAATGTGCCCCATCAGCTGGAAACTGTTCAGTGTTTGTGTTTAATCTGATCTGACCCCAATCATCTTTTTTTTTTTTTTTTGGCTTCCGAATACTCAATGGATGACTTGTTATTTAGCCTCAATAAGCTTAAAAATAATCCCACTCTAAGTTCCCCATGATACTTCAATACAGTGTACAAAGGTAAAACCAACAATATGTATTTTTTTCACTTAAGAGATAACAGGATTATGAGGATTTTTTCAAGACAATGCTAAAAAAGTCTTAGAAATAACTGTTTAATACTACAGCTTCATTATTGTAAAACTTTTCACTACTACTTCTTTAGGTACAGCACTAAACTAAAATGGACTTTTGCAAAATTATGTACAGTGGTGTATTAAAATGAAAAGCGAATTCCAACCACATGATAATTATAATTTGAGTGGAAATTTCTTGACATCAGATACTTTATCTCTTTTGTTTTCCATTGTAACTGCAAGAACCTAGAAGAGTGTCTAATACATGGTAGGTGCTCGAAACTTCCAAATAGATTTCAAGAGTATAGATACTTTAATGAACTTCTCAATCGTTAATTTTACCACTATCTGTTCACTATTTTCTAAGAGGATGCTTTATTTTACTACTTTAAATTTTATTTTAAGGTCCTGTGTTATTTACAAACCCTAGAAGTATCTTTTATTCACACACACCAAATTGTGGGAAAGGGAACTAGGATATGGTAAATCATTTTCAAGAGGATTTCAGCATACTTGCCCTTAACATTCAGTGAATAAGTTACGGAACAAGTTACAGAAATGCCTGAGAGTTATCTTCTAACTCAGCCAGAGAACTGCGAGGTCATATCAGTTAAACCTTGGCATATCTATCTAGCGATACATCAAATAGACCTCCAAAAATTGTTGTGTGAATTTAACAATGGATTTCTATCAAAAGTACTGTGTAGGAATCTCTGAAAAAAACAATAAAATCCATTCAGAGAATTTTACTAAATATCTAACTATATGGCAGGTTAAAAAAAAAAGTCCCAAGTTATAGCAATAGAGATTTAAATGATTTATTATCAATACACAATCGGCAAATTTACTGTGTGTCCTTTCTCAATAATCATATTTTGATGTTAATTATTAACTATGCCTGTCCTAATAACCTGCTGCTTGACAAAGTCCAGAGGAGATATTTGCAGGATCTTTAAGACCTAAGCAGAAGTTGAGTATTGTGAGGTAGAAAGGCAGGAGGATTTATGTGAATTACGATGAAGAAATGGAAAATTCTGAAAATGGAATGG
>RJWJ010027267.1:0-22519 GCA_004363605.1 Indri indri
CAACTTCCAGAGACAACGCGGTCAGCTAGAAACACGACCATTCGGTAAGTTCATTTTCTAGTCTTCGAATTTTTTGTAGGTTGACTTTTCCTCATCTCTGTTTCATCTACACACTCTTTTATTTTCTTCAATCCTATTTCAACATTTTAATATTTTACAAACACACATTTCATTATCGTAGTTTAATAATTAAAACCAGAACTGGTGTCGTGCCCAATTAATGTGCCCTGGTAGCATGCCCATTAGTTTTTCCATTAGTGAATTCAACAATACTAATGGGATTACTAGCATGGGATGCTAATTGGGCGTGACATAAGAAACTGGCTTACTTCTTAGCATACCCTTGCTAATGATGAAATTAATGAGCATTTTATTAAATGCTGTCTCATCAAAGTGTACTTAGTTAGCGTTAAAATTGTTACAAACGATGCTGCATTCTAAAGATCAGGTGTATGAGTAAGTGGTTCTTCATATTTTGTTTGGCAACAATCTGAAGCATTAATAGTTCTCTACATCAGAATTCACATTTATTGGAGACAAATTCAAGTACATAACCTACAGCCTCAATATGTCTAACTCGCTTTATACAGAGAGGCACTTAGAATATTATTCTGTGATGATGATTTTAAGATTATTTCCACCCCCTCACCAATGTTAAAAGAATAATTCTGTAATCAATCCTGGTGTCATATTATGCAGTTTGTTCTTTTCATTGGGAAAATATCAGACACGTTAAATAGGTGCTATTCAGGATTGTTTGAAAGCTTTCACTTTTATAGCCTCCTTCCAAGTGAAACCAGAATGTGATGTGAATTTCCTGTTAATGTCACCGAACACAGAACATCTTAGGGATTAACATGGGTCATTACTGGTCAATAAAATATCACCTGATCAAGTATATTTAAAATTGAACTTAATCAAATAAAGAATGGGAAAATTATAGTTAAATGTTGTAGAATTAACAAAAAAATACAGTAATTAAAAGGTGAAGCTAACTTTTTCTTTATTGTCTTTTAACAGTAGTTCCAAGTGTCCAGTCCATAATTTAAATAGTAACTTTAAAATTATCTGAAATTGTCACAATTCAAAATTTGATTATTTTGATTGATTTAGGAATAATAATTTAAAAACAACCACCTTTTTTTCTGCTAAAAGTCAAAGTATCTAACAAACAAATTCAAACAAAAAAGAACTCAATTTTTATATATTCATTTAAAAACTGAACATTGTAACCCAATAGGTAATTTTTTTCAATTATGAGTAGTAGTAATATTTTACTAATAATTATTGAGCCAGTCAGACAGCCAATCTGTCAACAGTCATTTATTTATTGAGTGTCTACTATGTTCCAAAAATTGTGCTAAGTCCTGAGGACGTATTTGTGGATAAAACAGTTATATGCTTTGCCCTCATTGGATTATACAGTCTGATAAGAAAGACACATCAAGCACATAATTACTTGGTGTGATGAGTAGAATAAGGTAGTCACTAGATAATCTCTTATCCTCATGTAAAGATAAAAAGGGAAAAAATTTGCTTAAAGTGGTACCCAAAGTATTTAAATGATAAATAATTTCAATGCCAGTGGGAGACATATGAAGTAAACTTCTGTAGTTCTTTAAACCTGGGGTAGCTCTAACTTCGTACAAGAAGCCATATTCGTATTACTACCCAAAAGGAGAACAAGAAAAGAATATTCAAAATTCCTTCAGTTTCAATAATTCTTACCTAAAAATAAGTGGGACCTTCATTATAAAGTTAGAAAATATGTTCAGTTAACCTACGTTAGGGTATAAATTCCTTGGAGGTAAGGAAGGACACAGCCCTTGCTAGCTTCAGCTCATTGTTTCATATATAGATAGCACCATGTCCCACGAGCACTTAGTATTAATATAAGATGTCTGATTACATTTTCTCAAATATATCCTATGGCCATTCTGCTCAACCAATACCTTACTCTCTAAAATGTAAATTAATTGTCAGTTTGCTGAAAACACAGGCAGCTTTTACTTTGTGGAGAGAGGTTATTATTCCAGATAAAAATGTACTTACCAGGCAGAATTACCCAGCCCCTGACTCCCCTCAGCCCCCAACTTTGGGCTGTAACACCTAGTGACTATGTATATGGGTTAGGATTTGGCTATACAGGTTAGGGACAGTGCAGCTGGCAAAGCTAGTGGCGGTGATGAGTACTCTAAGTAACTGTGTTCGAGAGAAGGGTAAAGGGGCAGAAATGTTTCGCCATCATGCTTCACACCAGACCGTCCATCCGATCGTCGTAAAGGGGATGAAAAAGATGAGACCTACAGAGTTCCCTGGCACCCATTCTCAGGATCATAACAGTACAGGGGCAGAGTTACTGTTATGTGACTTTGACTCTTTTTCTCCTACTCTGTGGAGTCTTAAGGGATCACATTCTTTAGAAAAAGAAACAACACTCATGTCAAAAGAGATGGCAGTCACATTTCAGATCTGGTGAAATCCTTTTTGAATTAATTCTCCAAAGACTTGGTACTATATGTTTGGTATGTGCATGTGTATATTAAATACTCAAAATCTGTCATGAACAACCTATGACCAGTGTTCTAGTGGGTGGCATTTTGTTTATTTGTGTGTTCCCAGTGCACAACTATATAGCACGGTGCATGGGGTACAATCGATGCTTAACAAAGTGGCATTGAATGAAATAAACTAAATTCAGTGCCAGTTCTGCCACTAAACCACGGTATGACCCTAGTTAAGCCACTTCATCTAAAGCAGAGGTGAAAACAATCCCTACCTTTAGTGGCTACTTCAAGAATGAAATGAGATCATTAATGTGAACCCACTTTGTATACTTTCATGGCTCTATAAATAAGTAGTTCTATGATTAGGGTTTTTCTCCATCCGGCTTCTTCTTGAATATCCACAGATATTAATAGGTTGAGCGGGAATAAGCAGAGCCAGATTTTTCTTTCTCTTTGACGTTCTATTTTACTGCACTGTTCTCTTTCTTTTTCTGATTTTTTTGTCGATTTTTTACAATTTAGTATTTGGTATCTTTTTTCAGCTTATGAATTTGGATTGTTGTGTGGAATATTTTTATTCTATTAGTACTTAATTTATTTTTCCACAACACTTACAATAAAAAATTGCCCAATTTATTTTATGAAAACAAGACATCAATAGATTCTATTCCCTTACTACCTACCTCCGCCACCACCATTAAGCTGGTAACTTAGAAACTTTTAATTCACGCATTTATCCCTCTCCTTCAATTCTTACTAATTTTAGCAATAAAAAAAATCATTAGAGTTTTTTTCCCCCCCTTTCTGCACATTTCTTCTATTTCAAAGGTTCTTATGTGGCACTGTAAAACCCATTCCTAGTCATTCTGTCATTAAATATTTAGGTTTAACTTCATATTGCTAGGTTTATTATTTACCACAGCTTCTCCTTTATATTTCTGACTCTTTTTTTTCCCCAGATTACTTTAAGCTAGATTACTTGCCAGAATATTTCTTTCCAATATGGTGCTTAGGTAGCATTTTGTCTGAAAGTGTGGATATTAACAAACATCTTTCTTTAGTGTTGAAAAGCAGTATAGCATTGTAGCTAAAATTGTAATCTTTGGAGCCAGATTGCCTGTGTTTAAAACCTGGCTTGGGCCAGGCGAAATGGCCTACACCTGTAATCCTAGCATTTCGGGAGGCTGAAGCAGGAGGATCACTTGAGGCCACAAGTTCGAGACCAGCCTCAGTAAGAGCGAGACCTCGTCTTCACAAAAAAATAGAAAAATTAGCTGGGCATGGTGGTACATGCCTGTAGTCCCAGCTACTCAGAGGCTGAGGCAGGAGGATTGCCTGAGCCCAGGAGTTTGAGGTTTGCAGTGAGCTATGATGATGCCATTGAACTCCAGCCCGGGCAATAGAGCAAGACCCTATCATATAAAAACAAAACAAAACAAAACAAAAACACAACAACAAACCTGGTTTGGTCATTTATTAGTTGTGTGACTTTAGGAAAATTAATTTACCTGTGACTCATATCCTCACCCACAAAATGAGAATATTAAGAGTACCTACCACAGAGTTGTTGAAAAGTTCAAATAAGTGAGAGTGTGTGTGTGCGCGTATAGGTGTGTGTGTGCGCACACATTTACACAGAGAGAGCACATAGAAAAATGCTTGGCACATAGTATTCCCACGGAAGCCTTAGCTTTGCTTATTCTTGACTGGAACTTGATGAGTCTTTTCAATAAATTTATAATCAATTTCTTAAATCTTAAATTTCTATTTTATGTTTTATTATTTCTCTTATCCTCCTTTTTCTTGCACATGTGCTCTTTGTTCTCCTGAATCTCTTCTTAGTGATATTGGTAGTATCTATCCCTTTGTTTTTCATATTTTTAACATGTATTTTGAGAGATTTCTTAAACTTTATCTTCTGACCTACTAATCTGAGGGTTGTCTCTCCTCTAATTAATCTACTTCAATTTTTCAAATGAAAAATAATATTTTTAGTTCTGTAATTGAACCAACTTCAGCTGATTTTTTTTTTTTTTTCCGGTTGCCATCTGCCTTGCCTTCTGTGATGACTGCTGCTTCTCCCTTCTCTCTGGCTGCTGGGTCTGCTTAGGTGTGATGCTATTTCTCTTAGCTTACTCATTGCCCACCTGTTGGCATCCCTTATGAAGTTGTATTAATAATTCCAGGGACACTCATAAGTCCTTGTGCCTGAAGACCTACAGTGTACCAGCTGGGGAGTCATCAGGCCCCTGTTGACACATCAATAAAGGTTGAGAATCTTTCTGCCCTTAGTCATTCTAGTTGCCACTTTGTGGCTCTCCCAGCTTCCTAAAGCAGGAAGGACTTGGCCTGTTTCTCGTTCACTTGATTCAGCAGGCCCTGCCTTTCCTTTCCAAGGTCAGTGGGTCTCCAGGGTGCATGAAGCTATGATCCTCACCCAGAGCTCTTATCTATGCTCCTAGATGCAACTTGGATACAGAAAGGAAAAGTTGGGCCAGCATTACCAATATCTTGTAAAACATTTATTTACTAAGCATGATGTAGATTTAGATCATCAGTTTAAAGTTGAAGAACTGAGGAAACAAAAAGTAAACAGTCTTTTACTTAGTCTTACTCATTTCTCACTTACTCACAGGCCTAACACGATGCCTAATACCAAATGCTTGCTAATACTTATTTAAATGAAGTGAAGACAACTGTTCAATAGTTTCCTATTGCCCTTAGGAAAAATGCAAATACTTACATTTGCTTATAAGACCCTAAATGACTTGGTCCCTATCCAGCTTTTGCACCTCTCACCTTTCCTTTTGTTGACCTTCAGCCACATCAAATTTAGCGTGATGTATTGAATACGCCATGTTCTTGTCCACCTCAGGCACTTAACATTTGCTATTTGCTCTGCTGGGAAACTTTATTCCTAGCACCTTTCCTCATCTTCCATCAGGATCTCCTCTGTCCTGCCCCACCTCAAACAAAGGAGGTATCTTATACAGACAGATACTCCTGTCCTGACCAACTTTTCCTCATTGTTTTGTATCTTGGTTAAATACCACATCTTCAGAGAAGACTGACAACTCAGAAAGACCCTTCGTTTTATGCTTCCATAATACATAGCGTCCCATACTTCTCTTTCATAAAATTCATTAATATTCTAAATTAATTATTTTACTGTGTCCTTTCTATTTGTTTCACGGAGGCACGGTCATATTTAACTGTGAAACTATTGTAGTCTGCAACACCCAGCACAACAGTACCTGATAGCCACTCAGATATTTGCTGGTGAAACAATGAAGAAAGAAAGAGAGAGAGAGAGAGAGGAAGAGAGCAAGAGAGGGAGATATAATTTTTGCTTTCAAGAAAAATAAAAATAGATCTATTCAAATTTATTTAAAAGTTTTAATCTTCCTTATAAGGTAGCATATTGGTTGTTAAGCACATTGGTTCTCAGTCACACTGTGTGGGTCTGAAAGTTAGCGCTGCTATTTTTGCTGTGGGCAAGTCACATCACTTTTGAAAGTTTCATTTTCTTCATTGGCAAAGTGGGGGATAATAATAGTATTTACCTTATAAGTTTTTGATGAGGATTCACCATAAAAACATAAGGACTTATCTCTGTACCTGATGCCTATAAACTCTTAAAAATGTAATGCTCATGACTACTCATTTACCTGAGGATCAAAAAGAAAATAAGGACGTCCATTCTTCAACTGAAGTGCAAAATACTCTTCCTGACTGCCAGGCGATGCCGCAAAGACAATCAAACCTTCAGGCACCCTTGTTCGAAAGCTGGCCTTAATGCCTGGTAAGACAAGTGTGATCAGCAAATCAGTGCTGGGGTTTTGTTGATTCTTTCTGATAAATGTACATTTACTTTCATTATTATTTATGATGTAGTGAGTACAGTCAGGAAATTATACACAGCAGTGTACCGGGATGGTCCCGGCCATTTGGTTTTAAATACATCCCATTTTAAATGCCAATCAGTACTTGGAAACTTAAGCCTGCACTCCTGCTAATCAATATATAATGAAGTTTAAATTTATGCAAAACTCATCAACCTAAAAAGACATCTTGTCAACCCAAAATTGGATACTCAGAGCATCAATGTGAAAATATTATCAGAGAGACATAAAAATAAATGGGTTTTTGACATGAGTGAAAGAAACACAAGGGACCTTGTTTAAAATATTTATGAAGTTTAAAGAATCAGTCCAGTAATAGAAGCTAATACTGGAAAGATCTGCCATGAAGTGACCCAGAGAGGTAATTTCCTGAAACATCATCCTGTAACCAAATTGCTTGCAGCCTTCAGAATTAGAGGGTCTTCACTGCCCCCTGGGACCACGTACCAGCCCTGCACAGGCCACACAAGGCTCTTGTCTCATAGAAATTTCCCCAGCTCAGGAAGCAGGGACAACTTGCAACAGTCCTATAAATGCCTTCCCACTACACCACATGGCCCCACCTCCACTCTACTGGGTATCCCACTTACTCAGCACATACTATGGAGCTCTTGCTGCATGTAAGGCATTTTGCTTCATGTATCAACACTGGCAAAAAGTTACCAGTTTAGTTGCAAATATAAAATTTATATGTCTTAAGAGAAAAATCACACCATAAGAATCAAATAAGAGCTTAAGAACATACATGAAAATCAAGTAACTGCTCAAAAATACAGTATTGAATAATGAATAAAGACTGATTTGAGTAGAAATACAGTCAGCTAGGATTAGGAAAAGTTAAAGGTGAACTCTCATCAGGCTGGGCTGATAACCAAAGATCTTACATAGGTAGGGGAATTTAACTTGGGTTCAATGGACTGCAACTACCTCTGGAACCATGACTGATTCATCTGGATATACTTAGTAAATATTTTGAGAGTCTGGATGAAGAGAAAGCAGGTAAGAGGTAAGGGAGAAATAGCAAAGGTTTGAAGGCAGGAAAGCAAAAGTCATTTGTTGAGTATTGGATTGTCATTTTTTCAATACGCATCTATGGAACATTAACTTTTGTTGAGTACTCTGCTACACAGTAATGAAGAAAAACTAACCAGCCAGTGGCAGACATTAAGTTCTAGGGGAGAAAAAATGCAATTAAAAGAAAACTGACAAGATATAATTGGATTCAAAGGGATTGAGGAAGGTTTCATAGAGAATATCACGCTTGAGCTTGTTTTCCGAGAACATGAAGGATTTGAGGGGAAATCTTACCAAAGCCTAGAGGTGTGGAAAGTATTGAGGAAGGCTAGATGTACAGGAGGGAGTTAGATGAACCTGGAAATATAGGTGAGACTATAGCTGAGCCCAAACCCCATGAACCATCTGGCTTGAGAAGTTTGTATAGAAGACAAAGATGGAAAAGAAAGTTCTGTTGTAAGTATCTTTGGAGCGTTATTCCTTTACTATCAGCAAAGGAAATCTTAGGATGTGGGCTTCAGACTTTCCAAAGAGGCAAACTAAATTTGTCGTGACTTTTGTATCTCCATCTTCTAGGTTTTATGCTGTTGGCCATTTTCAACACACTTGTCCTAGTCATTTTGACATCTCGTCTCCTCACGCTCTCTGGTGCTCTTGCTTCCGCCTGCTTAGATGTTACGTTCTTGCTGTTAGATTCAGTGCATGGTTCTTCCTGGCAACTCTTTCACTCTGTGGAGTAGGATTTTTTGCCCCAACAAATCACTTTTCAGTAGTCAGACTCTCTTGGCCCTCTACCACTAGATTCATTTCTCTCCTCTCCCCCAATAAGTAGACTTAAAAGGTTGAGCCACCAGCTTGAAATTTATCCTACAGATTAAATGAAGACATTAAAAATTGAGTGGAAGACAGGAATAGAATGCTCAAACACAGGACTAGAGCAACCAAACTTCAGAGGTGGAATGTATAGATACTGATGGTTTCATCTGTTAGCCACAGAGAAACAGAAAAAGTTGGAGATCAATCCAAGATGATAAGGATTTTAATTAAGGACAGATAAGTAACTGAATGGATTGAAAGGATGGACTCTATACATTTCAGAAGAGATACATTAATACATATTGCTATAAGGTGATGGTGTGGGGCAAAATGATCAATTCTTTTCACCAATCATTGAGGGAAAGGTAGTATTATTAAAAGAAATAGAAATGTAAGGAAGGAAATTTAGGATTAGGGATTATGTTTAGTTTTAGGCACACTGAGTTTGTATCAATGATGTAGAAAACTCTGTCATTTGGAAATGAGAAACTCAATCACAGAAGAGAAGATGGGGCTAGAAAAATAAATTGGCAATTACCTTCCAAGAATCCATGTCTCAGAGACAGAATGCAGGGAAAGAAAAAGAGCCTTTGGCAGAAATACCTACATTTTAAGAAAATGAAAAATGAGAGCAATAATAAAGCTAGAACAATAAAGATAATATTGTAAAATGGAAGCCCAGATAGGAGAGAACTTTAAGAAGGCAAGATTAGCTTACTGTGTAAACGCTTCCTATAGGTCCACAATAATTAGAACTGAAGAAAATCTTTTGGAGCTGACAATGACATAATCTTTTCCAGTTGAGTGGAATGGCCAGAGTCCCCACTGTTGAGTGGCAGGGACTGAAGAAATGAGTAAGTGGGACATGGTTATAGAGCAATCATTAGAAAAATCTGATAGGGAAAGAAATGGGAGACATAGACATTAATTATTAGGGTAGACCAGGAAGGTAAAAGAAGGAGGCGTCTACCAGCAAAAGCACATTAAAAGTCTGGTCTACAATCTGACCAGAGAACAATTACATTTCTACCAACTCTTTCCTTCTCTTAAGCTTCTCTTGTTCTGGTTCAGTGTAAGTCTTCCCTTCCAAAGTCTTATCGTTCTGTCATCATTTTTTGATCTTATATTTGGTATGGTATATTACAATTAAAACTGTTGCTGTAAAATTAGAGAGCTCAAGGTTATTTCACAAAAATAGCTACAATATGGGACACAAAAAATGCAAAACTCTCTACCAGTAAGTTGGAAGCATCGATGAGGCAGTAGAGAGGAGAATAAAAGCAAGGATTTGAATGTTGAAAGATATCAGTCACTGTTCAGTCTGAGAATACAATT
This sequence comes from Indri indri, assembly GCA_004363605.1. NCBI lineage: Eukaryota > Metazoa > Chordata > Mammalia > Primates > Indriidae > Indri > Indri indri. Next base: position 9,575 of record RJWJ010027267.1, read on the forward strand.
ACCTGTCTTTAATTCAAGGGAAATGTGGTGAATGAAAATGAATCAGAGTAAGAATTACAGGAGTATTTAGACAAGTCATATTTGGGAATAATTTAACAATTATGCTATTCAAGGAATGTGCAAGTACATGTGCTTTTCAGAAACACAATATTTAATTTTCAAGTTTTCTACTTACAAATATATTTTTAGAGCAACTAAAATATAATACTTTACACAGATCAAGGAAAATTTCTTGTGAGAAGGGAAAATACAGTAAAGTGCAACTCGATTTGATGGTATATGGTAGACTTTCCCACGGCTTTTTCAAATAATTCAATCTTGTCATTTTTCTCTTTACATTACAAAGATAAATAATGAATTTCTTTTGCATGAACTCTATGAGGAAATTAAAAATGCACATATTCACTGAAATATCATATTCTTGACAATTTGTTAATTATTGCTATAGACATAGTTAAATTCTATCTTTTGAGCCAAATGCTTAAATCATGTAATCAATTCTTTAAATGAACTAAATTCACAAATGAACATATTTAAATATAAACATAACAATATTTTGATGAACCCATAAAACATTTTAAAGAAAATGGATTTACCATGAAACAGAATGGAAACATATATAATTATTCAAAATACCCTCTTTTCCTATAAGATCATATGTTTATAGAGCCCCATCTATTAACTTAGGCTCAGCCATGTGACTTGTATTGGCCAAAGGAATGAAAGCAGATGTGTGGTACTACAGGAGAGCAGAGGCTACAAATGCAGCTGTGTGGCTGAGCCTGTCCTCTGCCCTCCCCTCTGCCTCATGAGGTCCAGGAATAAGAAGACTTGTGAACCAGAGCTTAGCAGTGCCAAAATAATATTTTTCTTCTTTGAGACAGGGTCTCACTCTGTTACTCAGGCTGCAGTGCAGTGGCATCATCATAGCTCACTACAACTTCAAACTCCTGAATCTTTCTTAAAAGTATGCCTAATTTTCTAAACTAATCCTTTATATAGATGATTATGGTGTCCTCATGAGAATCCTTCAAAAAATTAGGATTGCCTTGGAGTCAGACATTTACTATTTATGTATGTATGCCAGTATGTCTGTATGCATGGAGATAGGGTCTGGCTTTGTCACACAGGCTACAGTGCTGTTGCATCATCATTACTCACTGCAACCTCCAACTCCTGGGCTCAAGTGATCCTCCTGGCTCAGCCTCCCAAGGACCTAGGACTATGGGCACATACTAGGCTAGTTTTTAAATACTTTTTGTAGTGAAAGCATCTCACTGTATTATTCAGGCTGGTGTCAAGCAATCCTCCCACCTTGGCCTCCCAAAGTGCTAGGATTACAGGCGTGAAGCACTGCACCCACGCTAAATCTGACATTTACTCTTTAGCCTTCAATAACATGGTTAGCATTTTTTATTTCCTTAGATAGATGTTGATTGAAGAGTTGAGAATAGTCAATCTCAGGTATTATAATGATGATTTTAAAAACCAACAACTAATCCTAATTAACTTTTAGTAGGAATGAACAAAATATGAAAAACATCAGCTTACATTAAAATATAAAAATGGAGAAAATTAAATAGTAAACAACAAAAGCTACATTAGTTCCATTAACTTACCTTTTCTTTTACCAAAATATACTTTTTTCTCTAAAAAATAAACAAGAAAAGCATAATACTCATCATCATGGAACCTGTCCTATAGTAGTAGAAGAACCACACGTATCTAAATGAGTACCATATAGCACAAAGACCAAGAGCAAGAGGGATATGTAATTCACAGGTGGAACACAGCAAAGACGTGACTAATTCTGTTCAAATGAGAGCAACGTACAGGAAAAGTTCACAGAAGCTGTGATGACTGAGCTGGGTTGTGAGGGATGAATTAGTAGGTGGATAATGAAGTAAAGGGCATTATAGGGCATCAAGCGATAAATGTAGATAAGTGTGCATAGAAAGAAAGAAACTGTAGTCGAAGAGAAGGCACTTTTTTGAAACTTTTCCTACCAATACTGCCACCAGACTCTCTCTCATTGATTTTTCAAACTACCTGCTGCTACTGTCTGGCTTGTGTCCCTTCCTTACATTGTAGAAGGAAGTATCAAACCAAACCGTTGAGACAAAGACCAAAAGTATCCCAATCTGGTGTTATCACTGAATTCTCCTTCAGATACACTAACCAAATCCATTGATCTTAACCCTCAGATTATGGCAGACAACACATTTTTCAAATCCAGCTCGAAACTGTATGAAGTAAATAGGTAGAGAGTGAGGTAAGAGCTCCTGTCTAAAGCACATTCTTGGATTCATATCCAACAGAAAATTCCAATAGTATAATCAGAAAGATATGACTCAGTTTAAAAAAAATCTCTTAGAGATAGAACATGCTTTCTTAGACTAGTCAATGTCTAGTCCAGTTTCTTAAACTGGTCAAAGATTTATAAATGACTGCTAAAAAACAATACAAATAAAATATGCCAACACAATGGTTGTGATAAATATTTTCAGGAAATTAATTGGAGTATGGAGAATGTAGTCTTGATGCATAAGCTGTTGCAATTAAAAAGAAAATTTTCACATAAAATTAATGTGTTCTATTACCTAGATATTTTCGTATTCTTGTACTCATAAAGACAGTGGAAACCCCTTGGCTTCATTATCAAATATCCCTTCTGCTTCATTCCCACTCAATCTAATCGCTTAGAGATGGATTTTTAGCTGCCTATTTGGTGCATTAGGGAATGTAAAAGTTCAGTTTCATATATAAGTAACTCTGGCTATATAGCTTAATTTGAATTATGCAAATTAGTTTCTAAATTGGAAAAGCTTTTTCTTTTTACTTGACTGCCATTAGGTGGTGCTAGAAATGTCTCCATTCATAAAATATTTATGGCTAACCAGCCTTATAAATATATGAATAACAAAATCTTCATTGATTATACCTGACAAAATAACAATTGAAAACTAATCTGAAATATTATGAGTGGCCTGGAATTAATCCCAAATGGCTAACTCTTTATTAGAATGCCAAAGTTTTGTCATCCTATTTATTTCAACATATTATTTCTTTCCTTTTTAAATTAAGTTGTTTTCTAGCTGCTTACCACTAAAGAATTTGGGAAACACCAAATTAGCATTCTAAAAATTATAATAGAAGTATAGGTTAGAATAAAAAGTAGGGAAATATCAGAAAAAACAAGAATGTGGAGTTTTAGTGCATAAAAAGTGTTGAGAAACTATTTAATTCTAATCTTTACAAAACGAAGAATACTTTCTTTCATCTTTTAAAATAATACCCCATTTCTTCCTCTGAACAACTAAAAACTGTGACTATTTAAATGTTACTATCTAAATGATAAGGGCTGATCATGCTTTACAATTGTTATATATTATTGATAAGGATACAAGGAATAAGAAATATATATAAAGGTATATATATAAATAAAAATATCCATCAGATACTTTTTGAAACATATGTATGCTATGGTGCTCATTTCCCGAACAGAATAGCCCTCAGATTCCTGGTCCGAAATGGAGACATTGAATTGGATGATCTCTAAAATCTATAGTAGTGTGTGAATTTATAAATGAATGAAATCAAATTTTCATCTAACTGCCTTTTCTTTTCCTAATTCATTGCAAGAGACTTCTCAAATTGCTTAACTTCCTTTCCATATCTCATAAATAGTTTTATGACCATTGTTAGGCAAAACATTCCCGGCATTAGGAGTAGATTTGGCCTGGCATTTCTGGGAGACATCAACTAGTATCAGATAGATTAAAATGGAATTTTATTATAGTTTTAATTTGTATTTCCAAGATGGATATTGAATTTGAACTTATTTCATCATATTTCTTCATTTGGATATTTCTTTCTCATTTTTTTTTTTACATTGGGTGGCTCTTTATTATTGATTTTAAGTGCTTTTTCCATATTAAGGGTGTAAATTCATCATCACGTTATAGTCGTTTACTTTAATAGATTATCTTTTAAATGTTATTTTTAATGTAAAAATGGTGTCAATTTTTATTTTACCATTTTAATTTTTCTTTCAATAATGGTATCTTCCTTTGCTTTTTTATAATTAGGTTTCCCAGCCCAGAATTTGTTACTTACTTATGCTTTTCCTATATATTTCTTGTATTTTTATATTTAACCCTATATTACATTTGTAATTTCTTTTGACAGTATATTGTCAGATAGACTATATTCTAGTTTTTTCCCTAGATATTTAAAAATGTACTAAGGAATGCATTCCAGGAGATACAGGATCTTTGTTTTATTTACTTCTGCATTACCAACACCTTGACATATGGCTGGCACATACTAGATGTCCAAAAATATTTGCCGAATGAATGTTTAATGACGGGAATCCCACCTTTAGCATATGAAAATACATTCTCTTCATTTGGTCTCTGTGCTTTCTAATTTGTTCCACTGATTTTTTTTGTAGCAGTAGAATACCATATTATTATAATTTCATAATATTTTAATATCTGACAATTCATTATTTATCTCAGTATTATTCTTTTGTTTTAACTACCTCTCAACTCAGTTGCTTTTGTAATAACATTAAAATAATTATCATAAGTTTCTCTTTTCCTTAAATAGATCCTTCCCATTTCTTTTTTTTTTTTTTTTTTTTTTGAGACAGAGTCTCACTCTCTTGCCTGGGGCGAGTGCCGTGGCGTCAGCCTAGCTCACAGCAACCTCAAACTCCTGGGCTCGAGCGATCCTACTATCTCAGCCTCCCGAGTAGCTGGGACTACAGGCATGCGCCACCATGCCCGGCTAATTTTTTTTTCTATATATATATTTTTAGCTGTCCAATTAATTTTCTTTCTATTTTTGGTAGAGGCGGGGTCTCGCTCTTGCTCAGGCTGGTCTCGAACTCCTGAGCTCAGAACGATCCTCCCACCTCGGCCTCCCAGAGTGCTAGGATTACAGGCGTGAGCCACCGCGCCCGGCCGATCCTTCCCATTTCTTGTTAAGTTATGCTAGATATACAGGGTGTCCCAAAAGTCTCCATACAAAAGAAAAGTTTTATAAAATTTTGTAATGAATATTTTATAAATAAAGGTAAATTTAGCTGCAATTTCCCATTTTCCCTATGTATGGCAAATTTTGGGACACCATCTATATTTTATCACCATTATGAATCAAATCATTTTCAGATTTCTTATTGTTGAGTTACAGAAAAATATTTATTTCGTGCATTTATTTACAATTAACCATCTTACTATAATTGTATTATTTACAATAGGTTTTAGTGTTCCTTTTTAGATACAAACTTATTTTCTCAAAAAATTAATATTTTGTTTACCCTTTTCAATATTTATACCTCTTATTTCTTTCTTAACACATGGGTTATTTTCTCTGGAATAATATTAAATAACAGTAGAGATGATAAGCATTATTTATTGTTCCTGACTTAGTCAGAATCGATACAGTTTTTAATCTATTAAGTAGAATGTTGATTGTTGTTTTGCCCAATTATTTTTTATTGTCTTAGGTAACTACTAGTTCATTTTTTATATACTTTTATTCCTTCTCTCAGCATGTATTTCTTGAGTTACTATTCTGTGAAAGGTAGGAAAACTAAACATGATTACAATGCATTTCAAATTTTTAGGAAACTTTAGTCTAAAAGAGGGAGAAAGAGCTGTTATGAGATATCTTCCAGAAGAAGAAACATTTTAGGTGAATGGCAAACCATGAAGAAATAGAAATCCCAATGGAGGGAACCACAAATGCAAACACTATTATCAACAGGAACCAATAAATCAAATGTAAAATGCCACCAAATGCCATCAAAGAATAGGTCAGATGGTTGCCTCTTCCGAAGAGCTTTAAACTTAGCCATGCATATAGAACTATAGGCTTATATGCTCAAGAAGTTTTAGGTAAAAATTTATAGGTAGATAGATGATAGACATATATAGATATCTATCTGTATCTATTTATGTAGATATTTTCATAGATTACATATTCTATTTAGATACAGATATTTGTCTATCTGTATGTGTACCTATATATAGAGATCTATTTTTATATATACAGATATCTATGTATCCTCTCTCCCGATCACCCCAACTGCCCTTGCATACCAAGTATTTATATAATCATAAATACAAAATCAAGATTTCACAATACTTGAATATATTATAAAAAAGATAATTTTCTTAATCAGAATGTTTCCACCAACATCCAATCACTGCAAATTTTCATGCCTCCCTTTATATATGCTATATATATTCAATTCTAATCTATTCATCTATTACACAATAATATTTCATCTATTACATGAATACATTCCACTTTGAACTCATTTTAAAAAACTATTGTGTCTTATAGTCATAATATAAACTGAATGTCATTTAATGGCAATTAAATTATGAATTATAGAAATCTACTCAAAATTTTTGTTTTATAGAGCAAAGAATAGAAAGTTCAGCATGCATTTTTGTTTTTTGAAATATCTATATTATCTTGATGTCTTGTAAAATGGTTAGTATTTTAATAAGAGACTCTAGCAAATAAAGTATTTAGGCTTAGGTTAAAGAAAAATTTTAGTTATGAAAATGTTTTCCAAGAAATAGAATTTTTATCATTATTTACTGTTTGTTTCTATAAAATTGAAAAAAAACTTTTTGATATAAAATATATCAGTTCTAATTTCATATTTTATAGCTCAAAGAACATCTAGATGCATGCACATAGACATGTATATATATTTAATTCACATAGATGTGGCCCATTTATGTATATACACTCTATAGAATTAAATTTATATTAAGTTATTTTGATAAAATAAACTTTAAAAATTCATTTTAAAATACATTAAATATACTAACTATATTAAAATATAATGTATTTTACTTTATAAAACAATCTTTGTGGGGAAGAAATGAAATTCCACTAACTTACAACATTAATACAATTACTGAGGGACGTTGATCTTGGAATTATTTTAGTGGCTTCCATGTCAAGTCTAAGGGTTGAAAGCGTTCAATGAACCAAAACAACATTAAAGAAATCTGCTTTGGGGGTTTTACACCAAAGCCCCATCTAGTAACAATTTCAGTGGATCTCAAGCAATTGGACCAATATAAAAGTTTATTTGTGACTCCTTTGGAGCAAACTAGGGTCCCAGAAATGTAATAAAAGAAAAACAATTTTTCTTGCTGGACTTTCAAATAATATACTGTTAACTCAAAATGAACTCAAAATGTCTACTGATTCTGACCCTACATTTTGAAGATTATACGGTCACTTCAGGATTCTCATACAGAAGAATTTTGCCTTTAAAAGTAAAGGAATGAAAAATGAAGGAGCTGGCTAAAATTCTAATACGGGACAAACAAACAAAAACAACAAGCAAATAAAAAAAATAAAACATGAGAAGGGATTAGGAGCTTCCTGCACGTCAAGACTTGATCACATCTAATTTTGAGCTTGCTGGAATAATCACATCATACACCTTCTCACCTAAACAGACAAAGGAAAAAATAGAGATGCTCCAGAAGGGTCAAGGAAGCTGATTTAGCACAAAAGTGACTAAGCCCATGGCCATTCCGCTCTCACCCCACCCACTTTATCTTACTTGTCAGAAGTAGGGCAAGAAGTCTATTGGCCACCTAAAATCACACCTTGTCTTTCGTAGTCTTCTGCAGATAGGGTAACCATGGTTTGGCAAAGATCCAAAGTTTTACTAAGATGGCATTTTGGGTGCCCCTCCAGAGAGAAAGGATATTTTAGTAAAATGGACAATATCTTCCTTCCAGGCCAAGGAATATCTAAGCCACCAATGTGGTCAGACTGTCAGGTTTCAGTCTACCTCTTGTTTTTCTGTCCCTAACAAGACTACGGCATTTATTTCCAAAGATGTATTTTGAAAATATTAGGATTCCAATAAACGCATGTCAAAAGAATAAGCAAATCCCATAATTGTTTTACTAGCCCATATCATTATAAATCACTCTTATTATCAGGAAGTGAATCTTTACATGTAACTGAGCACATTCTTGCTGCAACTTAATTTCATTTTCTTTAGTTCATACTTGTATGGGAATTGAGAACTATTAAGAGACCTACATGGTAACAATACTTATATTTGAACTTGGTTATTAATTCATTCCTCATACTTTAATCATGACAGTAAAATATTAGGTAAATTCAATTCAGTAAAAATAAGTCAAAATTGTTTAAAAATCAGAGAAATGTTTGCCTTTGTGCAGACAAATCTATTTATGAACTTTTTAATGTTTTAGCTAATACATTTGAATCTTCTCTCAATTAAAGCACTTAAAATATATTAGTCACTTTCGGAGAAAAAATTGGCTGCCTGGCCCTCACCCTGACCTCCAATTTACAGCACTGAGAGAGTTGCAAAGTACACACACACACACACACACACACACACACACACACACACACACCCCACACACACATATAAATATATTCTTTTGTCTCCCCATTCAAGGGTGTTATACCATTTTATTAAGACATTTATTTGATGAAAGTCCAAAAAAAGGTGGGAGGACTTGGTGTTTGGCTTAGTAGTTAAAAAAGAAATGCTAGGGTCAAACTTCCTGGGTTCAAATATTAGCTCCAGTACTTAATTTATGTGTGACTTTGGGCAAATTATTTAACCTTTCTGTACCTAATATTTTCCTCTATTAGTGGAATAATGTCAGGTTTCTTCCTTCACAAGCCTTTTGGGAGGATTTAATGAGTTCATGTGAAAAGTATTTAAAACCATTTGGTTCCATGTAAATATTAACTATTATTATTATTAAAGCCCATTAGTCGCACATTTTTTTTTAAGAGGCTCTCGATTCAAACAACAAAGGGCTACATTGCAGCTGTATTTTTATCCATTACAAAACATTAAACTTCTCACTCCATACTCCTTAAATACCTGCACTGGTTGAAAAAGGGGAGGACCTGCAACTTGAGCAACCTCAGTACTTCTTTATGAGAACAGAAGCCTTAGCATTCTCACTCACACAGCCCACCTTCTCACGGTCCTTAATTACACACAACCTTAGCACTGTGCCAAAGTACAGTCAGTTCTTACTCTATTCAAGAAATATATATTTAGTATTTCCTATGGGCAATGTTCATCACGGGGGATAAAAATATGGAAAAGACATGATTGCTACCGCAAGAGCTTAGAATTTGAACACAATATCTGTTTTTTGTTTTTTATCTTTAGTCAGTGTGTTTCTTCCCTGCTTTCCCAAGATCCATGCCCAAAATAATCCCTGATCCACAAACTCTGCTATGGTAACCCCCTTGCTAAGGGCGATACCACCCTTTAATATTGAACACCCAGTTCATCTTTTCAGCCACCCATTAAGGCCCCTGGATTACATCTACAGGGGAAAAAGCAGAAATTGCTCTATGTGTAGTATAGTGTTAAAGTCTTGGCTGGGTTCGATTCAGGACACAACAAAAATGTCTCATTTCTAAACCAATGATTAGACACACTGTTACAGCAGCATGAGGATTAGATGCTACAAGTCTGCATAGTTTTTTAGAACAAGGACTGGCTACATTCTAGAAAGGCTGGTTGTTTCAACACAATACAGAAATAAAGAAAAGACAGGGATATTGTGTGGCAAATAGATTCTGTTCCATTTCATTTATTAGGATGGTTTTATATGAACTATTCAAAGAAAGCTTATTTTTAAGAAGAAGCTTTCTAAAACTCCATCACTAAATACTCTAGTAATCATTGAGTAGCCATTTATTCAATTTGGCAATGGTCTGATTAAACAGTTCTCTAGTACACTAAAAACCACAGAGGTGAAATAAAGCATTAGAAGCAAATGATTTTACCCAATGGTGCATTTTCTCTCTCTGTGTCTAGGTCCTTCCACTTTTGAAAAAGTCAAAAGCAGGTATATTTTAGTAGAATTTAGTTGGTTAGCTTTATAAGTACCAGTTGGCTAGTTTAATATATTGCATGGATTATATTAATACATAAAGACTAGTTTTTCAAAGCAATAGTAACTCTAAATATATTGCTTTAAGTTTCTACTACAATTTAATTTCACATATGTGAATTTTGGTTAAAAAAATAAGTTTCTTCTTTTACCAAATAATTAAGTGATATTACCAATTTAATTGCCAATAATTAAGTAAAATATTATATATTCAGGATTTTAAAGAAATTTTTACAGAAATTTTGATAAGCCACCTAGTTAGAAAAAATTGAGCATGTGTACCATTTCACTGCATTAACAGAAGCTCTACTCATTAAAATAGACTATCTTCTGAGAATCTGTTAGCAGCAAATCTATTGGTCTCACAAATACAGTCATGACACAAACCAGTCAGAGTGCCATCTGTTGGTAGCAGGTGATGTCAATATGCTTTGTTTCTACAGTGTTTTTGTTCACATCTATAGAAACCCTTAGGTTAGAAGGAGCTTCTCCCCTACAAAATGGTTATTTCCAAGTGCAGATAGATACCATTACGGATTTACTTTTCCTCCTCGAGGCATAGCCAAGAACTAGGTACCTAGTATACATTCACTTGATTTTGTACTGAAAAAAAATAAGATCATAAAAATTGTTGTAAGATAGATTTAGAATAAAATAAGTATAAGAAAGCAGATATACACATTTTTCAGTCTTCTAAGATTATTTGACTTGAAAATTCAAGTTTTGTTTCAGATATTATTAATGACTCTGACATTGACTACAAGATTGTAAAGTAAGTAATTTAAAGCTTAGGGCAGCTATTAAAGTAGATTATATTAAATAGTGAAAAAGATAAAAGGACTTTAATATCACTACATGAGAGGGCAAGAACAACAAGCAAAACTTTTACAGTTTTAACTCCCAAAATATTACTGACTATTTAATTATTTAACATGCAGTATCTGATAAAACATTTTGCTGAATTATATAGGTTTGATGGTCATAATTTATAAAGTATTTAAACATTTACCTACAAGATGAATACAAGAAGAGGGCATGATAGGTAACTTTTATATGATCAGAAACATCCTTTAATTATCTGACATAGCCAATAATGTATTACTTTCAAAACAGAAACGTATAATGTATTGGTCAAAGATTAGTATAGTTTAAAGATATTTTCAGTGTAAGACAAATAATATTATGTTAAAGCTGCTAAAAGGTTAACCGGGTTAAACTATAAGGTTGAATGAACTTTCCTTTAGTAATGATAAATTTATGAAAAAAACAAATAAATACAAAATTAAGGAATATAGTATCTTATGCCCCAAATGTTAGAGCTAAGTGAAAAAGCAAATTGCTTTGATTTAAATTTTCCTGTTTTTTTCTCTTTTAAAATAACTAATTCGATACCTGTTTTTATTTTAGTTTTTTGCCACCCTATTATACTCACCACTGGTAAAACAAACAGGACATTTTAGCTTTAATCTTCTTACTACATAACCCAAATAACTTCAGTCATGTTTGCATTAATGCTGCATTAATCATGTTGTTGCGTATTAATGAGTTTTCAGGCTATGCTAATTACTGTCATAGATTCTGCAGCAGCCCATTAAATATACAAATTACAGAATTAAAGAGCCAGAGCTCTTCATGATTAATCTCTAAATTGAGAAAAACTAATGATGTCTGTACAAAGTTTCTCTCTACTTTTGGCTGAGTGAGCCCAATGAACAATCAATTAGACTATTTGAGGAATAAGAAACTCACATATTATACAATTTTATGTAGATGCTTCATTACAACAGTGGATATTGCTTTACATTTCATAAAAATTCTGCAACCTTTACTTGTCTACTGCTTTAAATATTGGTTACAATGTTGTTCAATATTGAACATAATTTGGAATAAGGCAAGTTCATACTGAATCCATTCCAATGAGGCTCTAAAGTACAAAAGGGCTTCATGAAAAAGCATTTTCGTTTTAAAGGAATTGTCCCCAAAGGCACCTCAAACACAAAAATCACTACGAAAATGTAGGGCTGTCACAACAACAAAACCATAATGCTTTGTTAACCTGCATGAAGTCTACATCATATTGTGGAGCAAAGCTGGCTAGTAGAGCAGCCCAGATCTGTTATGAAAGGTAGATTTGGATCTAGACATTTTTACATGGGTGGGCAGTGGTACAAATACACAGCTGCAAGCCCAGGGGAAAAGTATCCTTCTTCATCATATGGGTAGGGCAGAGCAATAAGCTGGTAATCAGAATGTTTCAGGGATACAACACAGAGACATAGGCTACTGAAAGGAGGAGGAGGCAGAGGGGTGGCACAGAGAGATTTGAACTGACAGGTAAGCATGACAATAGGTGAAATGAGCATAATTTGGCATAAGGAATGTGTGCACACTAGGAATCTAGAGTCCAAAAATGAGTACAGGAGGTAGGCTTTTATCAAGAAGTACAGCCTGGCAAGAGCCAGGGAGCAATACAGATTTTAGGGTACTGGGCATCTTCCCAAGACACATAAAGGTAGTCAATTACCCAAACAGAATGGGAGTGAGTGGTGCGTGTGAGCCTTGGGAAGGTGCTAGGTGGTCCTTTGTCAAAAGTGGGCACAAAATTGAGTCCAGATTCTTCAGCAAGATTGACTCTCTAAGGGTCTTAGAGCAGGAGTCTGAGCCTTCCAGATGTATTCAGCACTGGCCTGAGAGAAAGTTGGGCTGAGTCTAAAAGTAGAGGTTAAACGACTCCATCCCCAGGAAGAGGAAGGCTATAGAGTAGGAATCAGAGACTTTGCCAACTTATTGCTATACATTAAACTATAGAAAATTGCTAATGTAACGTGCCATAATAATCCTGGATGAGAGAGAAGCCAGAAATCTAGGTTTACTTGACAGTAAAATGACTGAACACTGAAAAGAAGAAAGCAAAAGGAAAATAACTTAGACTTATGGAGCTCTCACAATGTAATACACACTGAACTGAATACTTTATATGCCATTTTATTTGTCT